>JAMKCH010043635.1:0-57011 GCA_023653785.1 Ophioderma brevispina | reverse complement strand
ATTTGAATATCCATATTACTTAATATGTGTTTATTATTGTGGCTGTGACAATAACTTTGAATTTTTAAATAAACATATCATTTCGAGGGTTGAGAATCAGAAGGACGTAACTCAACACTAAAACAAATATTGAAGAATTTCTTTAATTCTGCTGTAATACTGATTTTGAGAAATGTGATGTTTAATATTTTATACTAAGCAAATCTATTCATTACTCAAAATGTAAACATATGTTAAAACTCATATATGGTACTGTAAGCAAACATTATATAAACTTAGTAAACAAAGAACAATTTTGAATTATGAACAGCAGAATTAAAGAAATTCTTTAATATTTCTTTTAGTGTTGAATTACGTCCTTCTGATTGTCAACCCTCGATTTGGGGTATCAATAATATTTTTTTCTGTGGCTGTGACAATAACTTTGAATTTTTAAATAAACATACCATTTCGAGGGTTGAGAATCAGAAGGACGTAACTCAACACTAAAACAAATATTAAAGAATTTCTTTAATTCTGCTGTAATACTGATTTTGAGAAATGTGATGCTTAATATTTTATACTAAGCAAATCTATTCATTACTCAAAATGTAAACATATGTTAAAACTCATATATGGTACTGTAAGCAAACATTATATAAACTTAGTAAACAAAGAACAATTTTGAATTATGAACAGCAGAATTAAAGAAATTCTTTAATATTTCTTTTAGTGTTGAATTACGTCCTTCTGATTGTCAACCCTCGATTTGGGGTATCAATAATATTTTTTTCTGGGCTACAACTCCTTCAGGAAAACTCCTTCAGTTTTTTAATAACAAAAACGCCTTCAGGAAAATTCGGGCGATTCTGTGTGTTTGCTTTTTTGTGGACATTGTTGGAGAAGGGAAAGACCTAACGTGCCAGTTTGAATCAACACGATTGAATAAAGACTCACCAATCTGATACCAATCAGGTCATGTATCAAAGAACTATCTACTGGTTATAAAAAGATATGTTACCTTTTTTGGTGTAGAATTAAACACAGCTGATACATATGTTGCTGCAGAAAAATTTGAATATTCTGATGAAAACTCGATCAATTTTGACCATTCTTTCGCTGAGATATGGATTTTTTGAATTCCAGTAATGGTATGCAGGGCCTAATAAACTATCAACATCATGAACACAAGCAGAACACCAAATACCAAGTCAATGTAAAGCACCTTGCTGTGCATACATAATGGTTATCCATTAAAGCCACTACCAGTCATTTTTTTCCAAATTCAAAATGCCCATTTTGTCTGTAAATTGCTAGTGTTAGGACATGATACCAATACCTTACATTACTTTTCTTTGTAACAAACAGACACATAGGCATTTTAAAGCGGTCTTGAAGATGCCATTCATGACTGTTTCTGGGCCTTAAAAAGACGGATCCCGAGTTTCTTGACAAATACGGCGTGGTATGCTTAGCCACTTATTTCTTGAATCGCTTATTAAATGTTTTCATTATGTTTTCATACACAATAAGATGGTCCAGCTAAGGAGTTCTTAACAACGACAGGAGTCCTTCAGGGAGATGCCTTACAGCCATATGTCTTTGTGATTGTGCTACATTCTAATTTAAACCCTCGCCATCAAGTGGAAGTGATCAAGTTACTTATCTTGACTATGTGGACGATCTCGCCTCACGACTGATCAACCGAGCTGATCAACTGTGCGATGCCCGAGTCTTGTTAACATCCCTGGAGAATACTGCAACCAAGATCGGTCTATTTTTTTCAATGCAAAGAAGATCGATAGGGACACTCAAAACGAAACTGAAGACCTTCCTAACCTAATAAAGGAATAAAGACTACTACTGGAACGTTGTGAATGGAATCTCGCTTTTACGTTGGTTACGGCCGCTAGATGATGATGGTGATGATAGCACTGCTCCATACCGCATGTTTTTGAAATCTACCAGAAACCTTGTAGACCAGGCTACAGGTTCATTGATAACTGATAATAGCTGATAATCCAATACCACAACAAATATCTTTAGCCTACAGCGTGAGTGAATTACTGACCTTTACTGACTGACATTTGTAGCCATATTCGATGCCAATCTAGGATGCCATCTTGCAGATATCAATCACTTTGAGTACGTTATGATATTTAAACTGCTTTGAATGAGTTATAATGATATACACAAACATGTAGTAATGCATTTTGCCATTTTGGAGCCATCTTGAATGGTTTATTGATTTGATTGATTATCAAGTTATCGAAAGATATTCATAATGGTCTCAATTGATATTATAAGTATTAGTATATCCCTAACATCCCTAGAGGAAATTCTGACGATCATCGCAAACAAAGGATCTAGTGTTATCTTTCTTGTTAGATCTAGGGCAATTTCCCTGAAACAAGGCATGGGTCCGCTCCGTGATTCTTTTTTTTTTCAAAAGTGCATTTAAATGCAGTAAGTATATATAGGAATATACCAAGTTACCATTCTACTGTCAAAAGTAGATAAATACAAGATGTTTTATTGTATTAACGGCCATATTGAATCTCTTAAGTAGGTGTTTAATTAATCCTATTTTAATTGGTCACAATGGGTGTTTTGACTGGAAATGCAAAAAATGAGTAATTAACAGATGAGTTTTTAGTGTTTTGGTGGCCATTTTGAAATTTAGCGTTTCTTCGAAAATGCTCAAGGTTTTTCGGAAAGACTTCCATATATATTTACATGATACAAAGTTTAATTTAATTTTGGCCTCGTTTAATCAAAAACGGAATAAACAGCCAAACTAAATCTAAATATATTTTATGTTGCATGTAAATATATGAGAGGGGTACATATGGAAGTCTTGCCGGTTTTTCGTCTGGCACCCATCGGATTCAGATTCAGCAGGAAAAACTGGTCTAGAAGCCGTTGAAAAATTATATATACAATATAACAAGATCACGTGATCTGTAGCCTGGAACATTGCGGCTGCTTTGGGATTGATATTAAGCCGATGCAGAAATACTGCTTAGAAAGAGGCGTCTTCATATTCAGGGCTTTTTTCCATAGCAAATGTATTTAACACTTAAGTCACCCGGGGGGGGGGGTCCATAGTCCCCTCAATCATTTGATTTTTTTTTTTTTTTTTGCGATTTCTCGGTTACGCCATTAAATTTTCCAAGAGTTTTTTTGCTACCGTCCTGATTTTATGATACGCTTCTCTGATCTGATACAAAAAAATTTAAAAAATCCGCCCACGGCTTCCTTAGAATAATTAGGTTGGGTCCCTAGGACCCCCCCCCCCTTGGCACTAACGGAGTGACAATCAAGATAGTTTTACTAATTAAAAAATTAAAGTAATTATCTTGGGAATATTATTTGCTTAGATTATACCTTAGGAGGTAATTAAATCAATCATTAATAATACTTAAATCAAATAACCTTTTATATGCTGTATCATCAATGTTAATTTTGTCATGCGTGCTCTTAACTAACTCTGTAAAGTCCTAGGGACAAATAAGGCGATTGAAGTTCTAACAACATGCATAAAAATGCAAGATGGTATAACTTTGGCTATATTTTGCAATGAATTATTTTAATTAGTTTATTCTGAGTAGATATCATGAGTTATTTTGGTTCAAAACCTTAGATTGGAGTTGCTGCTGATGGAAATGTGGCGAACCCCACTCTGTTTCAAAGAGTGGACAAATTTCAATTGCCAGAGGCATATTCAAAACGTCGGATTTTATTTTTATTGTGGGTATGTGGTTTCTACGTGGTTCTTACGTGACCCCCCTTTATTTGTGTTAGTGTCATGATCAAACTCCCACGGGAAGTGGTTATCCTGGTTGGTCCCTAGGACCCCCCCCCCCTTGGGCCTAACGGAAGTTTTTTTTATAGCTTGGTCCACGTAAGTGTTAAGATGACAAAAATCCTCTATACGGACTGGCCAATATGGCTATACTATTTAATTAGTCCCTAATGTGGATTGTTTTCACTGTATGTTCCCTGTTAAAACACATTTTAACACGGTAGTTTTACTTGGCTAGCGCTGCTTTCATAGTTTTTTGCATAAAAGAAATGCAAAAAAATGTGGCTTCCTTACACATTTGTACGTTTCAATTAAATGTGACTATATACAAAAAGATTTATACTTTTTAACACTAACTGTCGCATATACTATATATATTAATAATACAGTAAAAGGGAATTAATTAATGGTCTAATTCAGCATTTTTTATAATAGCATGCTGTAGTAAGCGGTCTGAGTTATGATCAAGTGGTTTACAAAAAACAGTCTGACTTATTCCCTATGAATATATTATTAATTAACATTTTCCATAATGGTACAGTGCTCCCCTTTTCAATGAATTTCGGGTCTTTTTTTTCAATTCAACTTGGGCGTTCCTCGATACAACATGTACTTAAAATGATGCACAAATATGGCTGCTTTTGTATGTGAATAGTTTTGGCAATAGTGCAAATAGTCCAGGTATCTGGGGTCGGTTCGCGAAATGCAACCGTAAAGCGCTCTGCAACTACAACGTTTCAGAAGATAAGCCCCCCCCCCCCCCCCTCCTCTCTGATAAATGTGTATTTTCCTGCAAACAGTAAGATCCTTAACCTATTACACATGTAAAATGTGCACTGAAATGTTGCACATTGAATGTTCAAAAAGTTTTCCCCAAAGTTTGACCTTCTCTTGAATGACGACCATTCTTTTAATTTGATGAGATTCCAATAACCTTTCTTGCATAGAGATTTTACAATCGACAATAATGTTTTTGAGAATTTAAAGATTCCTCTTCTCACTTTTTTCCCTGAAATGTACAGATTGCAAACATTGCTTATTTTTTATTTTCTGCGAAGTACAGTAAATTAGAGTCACCCAAACAAAACAATGTTGTTAATGTTTCCAAAACATTTAAGAAAAAGATAAAGGTTTTGTGGAAATGGAAAGTGTTTTTTTTTTCTTTTGAACTGTTTAGCATAAAAAGGTCTATTGATGGAAGCACTTGCCAACACCCCTTAATGGCCCCCAGCTTGGGTTTCAAGGTTATACAGGGGTCAAAAATTTAAAATGTTCCGAATGTGATAAAAAGCACACCATGGTGTTTGTCTGGTTACAAGGATTCCAAAAAGGTATAGTTACACTATATATGGCTTATAGTTTCGGAGTTACGCGGTAAAAACTGAGAGATGAAATAAATTTGTTGAGATGAAATAAATTTGATTGATTTGATTTGATTTGAAAACTGTAAAAATGGTAAAAAAAAGTCAATTTTGGTGTGTACATGGGTCAAAAGTTAAAAGTGGATTTGATTCAGTTAATATGTGGTGAAAACTGTTTCCCTAGCTTAAAGGATTGAAATAAGGAATAGTTTGCCTTATCTGTTATGCTTAGTTTTCACATTATCAAACAAAATAGGTCACAGGTCAATAGAATCCAATAGCTGCCAATAGCTGTTGACTTTATTCGCCATTTTGGTTAAGACACGTAAGATAGTCAAACTATTCCTATATTTCATTCTATGAACTAAAGCAACAATTTGAACCACATTTTACAAATATTGGAGCAACTTTTAATTTTTGACCCCTGTACCAACCAAAATTGACTTTTTACCGTTTTTACCCCATAATTCCAAAACTATAAGTCACAGGTAGTATAAACTATACCTTTTTGGAATCCTTGTAACCAGACAAACACCATGGTGTGCTTTTCAACACAATCGGAACATTTTACAAATTTTGCACTCAAGGCTCGTCAAGATACCAATGCAGGGAAAAAGTTTCCATAAAAATGAACTATTTCCCCGTGATAGGGAAACTTTTTTCCCTCCTGTGAAATTTTGGGGAACTAGTCTCAATTATATCCCTCATGAATATATTCATGTTCATTGATTGGTTAAAAGTGCGTCACATGACCACAAATAGTTTAACTATTTGGGAGAAAGAGAGCGAAAGAGAGATCACAGGGAAATAGACGCCTATTTTCCCTAGGGAAATAGGTGCCTATGTCCCTCTAGCCTCGATACCCTTGTTATCAGTTCCTTTATCGGTTCTTTTGCTGTGGTCGATACGACTAGCTACGACTGTTGACTTTATGCATGAGAGTGCACAGACACTTACTTGTATTCTCAACGTATGTTAGTTCGCTATGAGTTTGCTTAAAAGGACACTTGACGCATTGTGCGATTCGTCGACACCCGTAGCAACAATTGGCTGCGCCCAGTTGCAATAACAGCGGTGGGAAACTTCTGCACGGATAGTGAGAATACGAAAAAAATAATTACGTATGTTCTGTCAGTTTTCGAGGAGTGTGTAAACACACCGGTGATTCAGAGGTGATTTTTATTTTATGCCATGGACTGGACAAACGATGATATGATATCAAAGCTGCATCACTGCTGACTGGCCCGGAAAACAGAAAGGTGAGCTATTTGTGCCGTAAATTCCGGGAGTAAGTTCGGTACAGACTTCAGCGTATTATTTACGAAAAAGGTGTGATATCGTAAGTGGGGCGGACTTTCATCTGCCTAAAAGCCGTCAATGTTCAAGCTCTTGCCCTAGCCTAGCTAGCCCAAGGCTACCTAGCTACAGAGGTACAGTACAGACTGACAGACAAGGCCTATTTTTGGTTAAGTAGGCCTCAGGACTCAGTTCACTTTTAACCAATCAATGAACAAATAAAAGTATAGTCATGGAAGGATATAAAAAAATATTTAATGATCTTTTCGGGATCTTGGTGGGAATTAGTGGTCCCCTCGGTGAACTGGAGGGCGTGGGGTACATTTTCCCTCGACCCGCGGTCTCGGGAAAAATAGTACCCCACGGGGGGGGGGCGGGGGGGGGGCCCCTCCAGTTCACCTCGGCGGCCAATAGATTCCACAAGATCCCTAATTGATCATGAAATTATTTGATAATATTTTATGTCACGTGATAGATTAGCCACAAATCAAATGACAGAAATATGGTTATTGTGTTATATAAAGATGATATTTAATAATTTGGTGATTTTACAACATCTCACAGACTTCGGGCCAATACGGCAACTGAAGGAATTATTCTAATTTTCATCTCGACATCTTGAGGAATAGTTGTTCCTATCAAGAGCCTGCCAATTTCCCGTTGGCGTAAGATGACTGAGCACCTCCCAAGTAAATAGTCCATTGAGGTTAGAGTTGTGAAAGAGTGGTTCCACCATCTCCTTTGTAGGAATTGGCGCAATTTGCGCTGTCTGTGTCATGGTCTCTGTCTTGGTGGTGAAGGCCTGATTGGCATGGCCACTTAACGAATCACCTGCAGGAGCAAATATGAAAAACCAATCAATGTAGCGTGTCTTGTGATTGTCAATTAAATATTTACGCAAAGGTATCCAACCCGAATTCCAGAAAAAAATGTATATTTTCTACCCCTGATTCCCGTCCAATATGATCTTACGAGATTTAAAAACTTGTAGAACCTGTATGAAAGCAACGCACACATCCTTTCAGGTTAAAAGGTCCTTGGGTTTTATACGCGACACTACGATAGATTAAAAGTATAATAACTATGAAGCTTTATTGGTAACATCTCTGATCTCGCCCTCGGATTTCGCATCTCGTCCTCGCAGTGGCGGCACCAGACTTCATTTGGGGGGGGGCGGGTGGAAAAGTGAATTCTTTGGGGGAAAAGTGAAATTCTGGGGCAAAACTTCCAAAATTTGGCCCTAAATCTCGGATTTTTGCCAAAAATCCGTAATTTTCCTTCTGGGGGGACTGGGGGAGGGCAAGAAAAAAATTAGGGGGAACCCCCCCCCCCCCCGCTGGCGCCGCCACTGCGCCCTCGGATCTCGTATCTCACCCCCGAATCTCACCTCTCAATTTCGGATCTCGCCCTCGGATCTCGCATTATTCTCGCATTTTGCCCTCGTATCTCGCATCTCGTCCTCGCCTTCGCATCTCGTATCTCGGGTCTCGTATCTCGCATTTCGCCCTCGCAGGGCGAGATGCGAGGACGAGATGCGATATCCGAGGGCGAGATTCCAGATTGAGGGGCGAGATTTGGGGGCGAGATCCGAGATTGAGGGGCGAGATGCGATATCCGAGGGCGAGATTCCAGATTGAGGGGCGAGAATTGGGGGGCGAGATCCGAGATTGAGGGGCGAGATGCGAGATGCGAGGGCGAGATGATACTAATAAACCTTCATAATTACCTGCATCTCCAGTGTATGAGCCTAGAATAAGCTTGTAGTTCGTCCCGGCGTTTCCTAAACGGAAGTTATCATACTCCGCATATCTTGAACTTCCATCAAAATCAGACATGTCTATCCGTAGTTCATAATGCCCTTGTGCTGTTATTCGATGGATTTTTTCGTTGCCAAGCCAGTGTTCGGAATTGGTGTTGCCAAAGCCGACTTCATAATCTTCCCAATTCAAATAAAAATCAACGGATCCATCCTCACGACGCTGAATTACCTGAAAAAGCATGCCATTGTTGGGTATTTTTCAAACATATTCATAACGCTTTTTAGTCTTTGTAATGTCGTTTTTGTGTGGTCGGCTTGTGTCGTCTGTTTTTTAATAGTCCGCCGGGCTCATAGTCCACCTACAACGACATACCTTGAAGTTTCACACCTCCATCTTCACGTAGATAGATTACAATCTGTCTTGTAAAGTGTGGCAGGGTTTAGGAGTCTTTATAGCCCATTAAAAACCCAATTTCTGCTTAAAGGTGAGGAGTGTGGGCGATTTAATGGCTTCTGGGAGCTTATTCCAACTGTTTATAACAACAAAGAATAGGGCACTCGAAGCTACTCGATTCAGTTGGATTTCAAGCAACATTAGTTTCACGCTTTATTCCGTTGTCGTCTATGGAGCCTGGGCTATGGCTCTCGGCGGACTATATCTACTTTTACAGCGGCATATTGAGTTTATATTGAGATTATTATTTTCATTTCCTTTGTCCGATGGCCGTGTGTGGGCACTTATCAGACTCGCTACAGTATAGACTAGTATTGTACGAATTAACTACGATACTTGGTACGTGAAACCATAATGAGCTTGATACAAGCATGCATATTGAACTCCATCTACCATTTGACCATATTCGCATGTTCGTCGTTATGATAATGAGCTCATTTCCCGAGCTCATTTACATATTTTTAAGTTTTTCCGATTCGCCTGAAACTTGGTAAAATAATACTAATTTATCAGACGACAGGTAAAAAAAATCTACATTCACTGCATGGTCAAAGGTCATCCAGAGAACAATGTTCCATGCTTTTCCCTCATTCTCAAACCGCGACTGCATATCACATGCTTCCCAGGGGAAAGCTGTATTATTTATTATTTTGTACAAATCACGAAAACAAAACTCTTAATTTTGTCGAACTGAAAGGGTTTTTACACTATCCAGTTGAAATTTAATTAAAATATTTTGGATGAAATGCTTAAAAGAAAATGCTTTAGGGATTCTGTAGCTGTTTTCCACGGCATACGCGTGATTCACAGTTTCGCCATGTGCTTTGCTAGATATAAAAAAGAAAAATTATCTCGATTTTGGTTAGACCATCATTTCGATTTTGGTTAGACCATCATTTCATTTTCTTTGCTGCTTTTACTTGATTAAGCAGGTTTTATGACATTTTGAGGTTCGCTTGTGAACTTTGTGTCTTGTAGTAATTTTAGGCTTATAGCAAATATTTGAAATTAGATAGTAAGAACTAAGTTTTTACTTTTTAAGATATTGAGTTTGTATTTAGTGCACGGTTTGATGGTGTATATTATGTGTGTTGGAAAGCGCCTGAGGGGTTTTTTTTTAAAAACGGATGGCGGCAGATAAATTGTGGTGTCTTATTATTATTATCAAAAGACTATGACAAATGGTGTCTGAGAGGGACCATAAAACGGTTTACGCGACATATAAAAAATGATGCACTTGAGGAAAAATAATAACAAACTTTGGTATTATCGCTCTTGAAATTATACTAACTACCATTTGTTGGGAGTTGCATATGTTTAGAATAATGTTATGTTTATCAACTTGATTTGACATTAAATTTATGCACAGCGAGAAATCTCCGGAGAAAAGGAAGGAAATCAGTCGGAAGAAATGCAACCGCGAGAAATGCAGTCTTCTGTAGGTTTTAATAAGAAATTGCATTTTTTGGAAAGCAAATTTGAGCACGTACTTCGGATTTGTCCCACCGTCCACGGAGCCGTGTCGTTTCATTATGATAGTGAGCTATTGTAACCTCATACCCAAATACGTAGTTCGCTTATTTTGTAGTGCACACTTAGTTTGTTGGAACGAGAGACTAGGCCTATCCTGACAACAAAGCTCTATACATGACTTCTGTAGTGGTTTGTTTGGCGAGTTTTTCTAGATCGCCCTGGCGTGGTATGTGATGCTTTACGAAACGAAGGGTGGCACATTATAAAAATCTGAAATTTGACCAGTTTTGAGACGAAAACTCGGATTCTTTATATAGATTTAGTATTCAGATCCTATCCTGGGTCAAGAAATTATAATTATATTGTGATGCTCTATGTAGTGTCTTTAGCTCTTGGCGTTTGATTCGCAGAAATTCTTCTTCTACACGTTTTAACATAGACATAACAGCTTATCATCCGTTATTAGTACAATTATTAATTAAATTATGTATAAAAGCATTCCGTTGGTTAAGGAATATACCTGTTGGCACGCTACTTTCTATGAATAAGGCTGTCCCCAAAAAATGTAAAACTCTGGACAAGGGCATTTTGATAATAGAAAAAGTACCCATGGGGTATTTGTTTGAGATGACTTTGAAGCCAATCAATAAGCCTTAATTTGTCATTGATTTCATTCCAATCCGATACGTTAGAAAAAAGATATGTTCATCAAATATGAGAGGGCACAATCAACTTGGTTCGATTCCCTCTGCCTTTGAGCACTTGAAAGGGTATGACGCAAAATTAATACATTTGACTTCATAGCACACCTTCTTTCCACATTAAAAGGAAAGCAATAGATCTTGCCGTGTTTTTCTATTAAAGAAAGTCTCTCTTCAACACGTGTGTTTACAAAACGCTCACCGTTGAGCTCACCGTTGGGGTCGTGGTTTGAAGCCTTCTCGCGGCGTCCCTGTTAATGTCACATCACGGCGGCCCTGCTAATGTCACATCACCTGATGTGGCTAATGATTCAAAACTTACGTCCAAAACCTCGTGTTTTAAAACTCCACAGTGAACATCTTGAAGACCCACCCCTCAATTCTAGGCGGCTGAACTACTCACAGAGGAACTTTGTTACTTCCTGCAGCTGAACGTTGAGGGTCTCAACCCATGCTAAGCGTGACATCATCTTACAGCTCTCCAGAGAAGAACGGAGTGATATATCCTCCTCAAGAGGAAAACTCACTCGGAAATCTGAAGGGAAAAGCTGCAAATCGACGGTTTTGACCTTATTTGGCTTCATTCCGCAAAACAAGCCATGGGATAGCTTAATGTGAAAGCAAGGCATACAAAGTGAAATAACCTGCAATCTTCAATGAATTCGCCGATCCAGTGTATAACTTTTGAAGCTATGGGGAAACCCACTTCACCACCTCCTAGCCAACACCAGCTGAGGCAGACTTCCAAACTTCAATCCCTTCCAGTAGGTCAGCGGATGATCCTTCGTTGCGGAGTTTAAAACTGTAGAAATACAGCATGGGGATACGCCAATATTGACAAGAATGGCACAGCGGCTCTTGAATGGATTGAAGCCCAAGACATTCCAACTGCTGTTTGATAGTACTATAAAGGATTCCACCTACTTATATTAAAGCAGTCATGGGACATGGACCTGCCCCAACCTAACAGTCACCAGCGAAGCCGATCCCGCTGCTCCAGCACGGTCCTCCTTAGATTCCCTAGATCAGGTCATTGCCCTATCCTGGTTCACCAGTGACATCAAGGTCACGATCTCCAGCCTCTACAGAGAGGTGGAATTTCAGGAAAGCCTACTGGCCCAAGTTCAAACGACTCACCAGCGAACTGTCCATCCACGCATATTCCATACCCGGCTTCATCTAACATCAACGATTGCCCCTAAAAAAATTCATGACTTCATCAACAACAACCAAAATCAACACATAAAAACCACCAAGCAAAAAGCTAACATTCCATCCAAGAGGCAGAGGAATCCCTACACCCCTTGTTGGGACAGGGAATTTCGACGATTATACAGTGTATTGTAATAAGAACTGCTATACTGAGAGAATGCAAACGGCAACCAGCTACTGGATCTGCTTGTCCAAAAGAGATGCACTAGATGGGAGAGGAGATATCCAATATCAACTTTACCCACTCCAAATCACCGAACAAAAAAAAAAAGGCCTGGAACCACCATCCACAACAGCTCAACCGGCTCTCTGTCCAGCTAAGCAGTGTCCTGGTCTCTGCAAACTCCATCGCTTCATTACTTTCTCAACAATGGAACCAGTGGCAAGACCACACTCCCACAGCGAAAGCCCACTGTCGTGCTGTTAATGCAGAGATTAAACAGCTTCTACAAACCTCTCACCGTCAAGCCCCTTGTCCCAACCGTCACCTACGATGAGACATCACCTGAAGCACTTAAAGTTTCAAGGAAGGGTGAAAGCTCCTGGCAATGACAACATCCATAGAGAATTCTTGAAGAATATGACACCCGAAGCTTGCGATGGCTCCAACGCTTCCTTTCTACTTGCATGGGAACGTCAACTATTCCCTCCAGATGGAAGACTTCAAAAGGTCATTGCAATCTTGAAGCCCAAGAAACTAGCAAATGACCCAAGAGTTACAGACCGATCTCGCACTAGCTCACATCTATAGCTGCTTGATCGACTGATACTCGGCATGATCAATGATACGGTCTAGGCTAATCTACCCCGCACCCGCTGGATTTCGAATAAGTAAATCAACAACTGATCAGATAGCAAGACTAGTTAATGACATCGAGACGCCTACCAGAAGAAGCAGAAGTTTTGAGCAGTCTTCATAGACCTTACTGCTGCTACGATACGTCGGGCATCGAGGTCCTCTACCTCAAGCTACTCAAAATCTTCCCTGATGTCAAGCTTGTCAAGTTCATTATGCTGCTCATCCAAGACAGATCTTTCGTCCTGGAAACATCAAATGGGCAACGCAGTAGAAAGCACAAACTTCGGAATGGTGTCCCACAAGGTTCTGTCCTGGCACCCAGTCTCTTCAACATCTACGTCTCAGATATGCCAAAGGGAGATTGTTCGCAGTACTCCTATGCAGACGACACAGCACTTGGAATAGCTGCTGATTCCTTTGAGTCCTTAGAAACAGTGTTGCAGAAAGACCTAACCGGTGTCAGCCAATTCCTCCACCGATGGCACTTGAAACTCAGCAAACCCTAGACTGTCAGCTCTGTTTTCCACCTTGCAAATCGATGCGCAAAAGAGAACTTAACATCACTCTAGATGGAGAAAAACTGTCACATGGCCCAACACCGAAGTGCCTTGGCGTCACAATGGACCGCAGCCTTACTTTAAATCAACACACTAAGGCAGTTGCTGCCAAGACGCAGTCCCGTGTCAACCTCCTCAGAAGGCTCGCAGGAACTGGATGGGGTGATCTTTTGACACCTTACATACATCAACTGTTGCCTTGGCATATTCCACTGCTGAATGCGCTGCACCGGTGTGGAGTCGTGGTGTACATTCACACAAGATTGATGTCGTTCTGAATGATGCAGTGAGACTTGTTGGTGGTTGCCTTTTGGCGACGCCTGTAGAATATCTTCCAATTCTGTCTGGCATAGCTCCTGCAAACCTTAGGAGGAACCTTCAGACGATCAGGCTCGCCAAGAAATGTGATGAGCCTGGTGGCCTGGTCCCCCCCCCCCACCGGCGCCCTTTGGGGGTCGGGGGGTTCCGCGGAGTCACTTTGCTGCCCGGTCCGTGGCGCTGCGGTCGCGGTGTCCCTGTCGGCCATCCTGGATCGGTGACGGGTGGTGTGAGCATGGAACCTAAAGCAGTTTGTGGACAGCCCATCTAGCAAGCCCAAAGGCTGTGACCTTGATGGGAAAGCATGGGTCAACCTCAACAGACTCAGAACTGGCGTTGGTCGTACAAAGAACTTCCTTCACAAGATCGGAGTAGAACTTTCACCAAACTGCGATTGTGAGAGCCACAAACCATTAGCCACATCATAGATGACTGCGAGGTCTACAAGTCCCCAAGAGGAATTCCAGGCCTGATCAACCTGGATGATGAAACTATCAGCTGGTTAAAGACGGATCTTCCACTGTGATTTTGGACTTGAACGCAAGAACGAACCGTTGGATACCACAACAGCTCTTCTAATAAGAGAAATGTTGACTTGCGTGGGTGTGTGTGATGAGTAAATGGGTGCGAGAGCGTTTTGTTGTAGCACTGATATGCAATGATCTCTAAATGTATCTCAAGGACCCAATGGAATTAAGCATTTTTATAAATTATCCTCAGTACTCAATTTTTGGTTGTATATCAATACTCCATTCTTACGGATTTTATACTGGTCTGATGTTTTACAATGATTTTATATCTTTGATCTTTTTACTATATTATGTCATGTGTGCAATAGTTTGATGCATCTATTGATGAGTACTGAATAAAATAAAATGAAACATTTCAGCGGATTCTTCTTCTTTGGATTCTGCCATTGTGTACGTACCGTCCACCCGCCTCCATCAGTCTCCATATCACAGAAAACACGAAATGAAGGGTCGTCATCCTGGGGTGATATTATGTACTGGCCACTCTCCGCATTGCCTCGATCTTTGACTTCGTCGCAATCCCTTGGAAGGTCGTGAGTTACAGAGCCCGCTGTCCGTTGGAAAAAAATATAACATTATCCGTTAGTGTTGGAACAAAAACATATAAAACACTCATTTAATATCAATTTGGACACTATTCCAATCGAGCATGTTGATGATCATACACAATTTTTGGGAGTCATAATTAATTGGAAATATCACATATATTAAAACAACAAATCAGGTTCCCAAGGGTGTTGGCATCCTTTCCAAACTCAAATACACACTTCCGTCCAAAATCTTGGTTTCACTTTACAACAAACTTATTCTCCCTTATATCTCATACTGTAACATAGCCTGAGTTATTACATATCTCAAACACCAAACTATATGCCCGTGGACCATTACAGAAACTACGAATCTTGACAAACCTTTTAAACTTCAAAATAAGGCAATCCGCATATGTACAAACTCTTCTTACCTCTCTCACTCCAAACCACTCTTCTGTGAATACCCGTGCACCTTGAATATCTTTGACAGCTTGTATCGCTACTCAAACAAGGATGTCCCGAATTCATTTGATGGTTTCTTTACCCAAAATAGTGAAGTTCACAATTATGATACAAGAAATGTTCATCATTACCAGACTCCTAATTATTAGTCGAGTGCCACCCCCGGTTAATCTAACCAAAATGGAACACTCATGTGTGACATTTCTTTTGTTAAAATTAGACACACAAGTTGCAAAATTAGACACACAATCATGACGGAATAAAGCAATACATAAGAAATGGAGTCACACAAGTATACCTCAGTTAGGACACACAGACACACACATACACACACACACACACACACCCACTCGTGCGCGCTCTCGCTGAATCTGCTGTCGATTCCCGCTGGATAACGAGTAGTTACTTACATGGCGAAATGATTTCCACGCGATCTTCATTACCGTTGTAGTACTGAAAATAAAACACAAAGTCATGTTAATCCAGTCGTACCAACGTCTAAAAAGATTATACTCGATGGCTTATTATTTTAAGCGAAACGAACTGAAGCATTTCTGCCACATAGTCATAGTTTCTGTTTAAAACCTGCCCTATTAAAAATACCTCTTCACTTTTGACTAGGTAGGTAGCTCGTAACATTATAATCTTAACGCGGTTTCTAGTCAAAAATCTGACCAAAATATAGTCAAGCAAAAAAAAAAAAAAAAAAAAGGGGGGGGGGGGGGCACTCACCATGATTAGCACGCGTCATGCTCCTGTCGATATACCCCCTTTTTATTACCATCTGTCACCCAATGACCCCCCTTTTTAAAAGTCCTCACACCCAATGCGGGGAATGCCCCAGACTTTAAGGATCTGACACTGAATGACCCCCTTTTTTGCTCAAACCCCCCTCAAATCCTTATTGTTTTGGTCCACCCTGTATTTTGTGTGTAACAAAAAGAGTAGGGGATTTATTATACATCAGTGAGGATAATTCTTTAGCCATCAAAGCGTTTTTCATTCACTTTGGCATCACTTCAGCCTCCATTATCTGAGGGCTGACATACCGAATGCCCCCATTTTATTCTCCTCTGCACTGAATGACCCCCTTTTTTGCAAGAGGGAGTGAGTGAGTATTAAAATTTAACGACAACTCAACACAATTTTGTCATATCGTATCATTAAGAGAAAACCATTCAACGTCACTTTCATATACGAGTGCCCCTCCCCCCCCCCCCCCCCCCTGCGGGTGGGGGGGGGGGATTTGACAAGATTCTAGTCAAATTTACAAAATTTTTCACTCAAATTTTGACTAGAAAACCTCGTAGATCATCATGTTACTAAGTACCTAGTAAAAGTGACGAGGTATTTTATGAGTGTGTAGTTTGTCCAAAATAAGGGAACACGAAGACCTTGCATTCCAGCAAGACGATGCTAGAGGAGAGCACAGACACACACAACAGCAATTGACTTTTTGGTTGGTAACCACATTGTTTGTCTCCCATGTCCAGCCAGGTTAGTCCGTCTAGAAGCACTCAATGTATTGAGACCTTTCGACCCTTGGATATCAACAATAACTAAAATTAAATAAAATGGCCATTTGCGGACAGGTGTTTTAGTACAAGTCCTGTTACAGTGGTCGTTTGAATCGAATAGGGGTACTCAACCCATTTAGTGGGGGACTGAGTGTACAGATCTCGCGTGAGTGTGCACATCTGGATAAAATTGTGAATTTTGGCACACAAGAACTGTATTTATTGATAATCAAAAAATGATGGAAGCACTTGCCACACCCGTTTTATGACCCTCAGCATGGATTTCCAGGTTACACAGGGGTCAACATTGTGGTTAATAGGGGGGCGCGCAAAATATCCAAAATTTGGCCCAAAATTTTGCCAAAATCCGTAATTTTTCTTTCGGTCGGGTGGGGGGGCGGGGGGGAGGCAAAAGAAAGGGAAGTACGGAGGGTATTTCCACATGCCTCCATCCACTCTGGGCGCCACTGGTAGTTACAAGGTGATGCCAACAAAAGTACAGTTTTATCCTACTATATGATTTACAGTTCTGAAGTTATGGGGTAAAAATGTTAAAACAGGTGAAAGTCGATTTTGTTTGTACGGGGGTCAAAAATTAAAAGTTACTCCGATTTTGGTAAAAAGTGGTGCAAATTGTTGGTTTGGCTCATAGAATGAAATATAGGAATAGTTTTGAATATCTTACATGTTTGGTTATTAACCAAAATGGCAAACAAAGTCAATAGCTATAATTGTAGTTCTAATTGTCAGCTATTGGATTGTATTGACCTGTGACCTATTTTGTTGGATAACGTGAAAACAGATGAGAAAACTATTCTTCATTTCGATCCTACAAGTTAGGGAAACAATTTGCACCACATGTTACCTGAATCAAAGCAACTTTTAACTTTTGATCCATGTACATGCCAAAATTGATTTCGTTACCATGCATTTTTACAGTTTTTACCCCATAACTCCGAAACTATATGGCATAGATAGTGTAAACCATACCTTTTTAGAATCCTTGTAATATGTAATCTTAGAAACAGTGTCATGTGCTTTTCTACACGATTGGAGCCTTCTAAAATTTTGACACCCCCCCTCCCCGTAACCTTGAAATCCAAGCGGGGGCCGTAAAGGGGTTTTGGCAAGGCTCTTCCATTACGAAAGTCAACTTTTGTCACGAAAGCGTCATTGACAATAAAAAAATGTCTGCAATTGAATTGTTTATCATTCAAGGGGGGGAAAATAAAGCTAAAATGGTTTCATAATGTGCAAGTAACAATTATCGCTTTTCAAAATAATTTTCACAGATGATTGTCATGGTTTTTAAAATTCACTTTTTAAAATTGCATGACAAATTATGAATGACGAAATGTCATTAATTTGTCATGTTCTAGTGCATTCAAATGAAGGTTAGAGTATGGACAATTAAATGAGAATTATGGAATTGGAATTTGTTAGAATTAGTTCATGTCCATCAAAATGAGAAATTATGAACGCATTATTTTCATTTAGTTTGTCATGTATTTGTCATGTACTAAAAATCAACAAGTTAACAACACTTTTGTCATTCATTATTAATTGTCATGCAATCTAAAAAAGGGAAAGGTTATAATTGTTAATTGAACATATAAAAACAATTGAAGCTTTTATTTTCTTGGTGAATGATCACAAAAACTTCATTTGCATGACAAATGTTTAATTTGTCAAATAAGACCCTTTTCGTGACAAATTAATGTTTTCAGTGTATTTGTGTGTAAAAATTCACAATTTTATCCGGAAACGCACACTCTATCACTACGGTCCCCCGCTAATTGGCCCCTACTCCAAAAAGAAGTTTAACAACTGTTTAGATGTTTATCTCTGAAATAATGAGATAAGTAGGTGATTTTTTTAACTCTGTATACCAAAAAATATAACGTATTTTTGACGAAAATATTTTTTTCATAATTTTAATGAATTCTTACTTATTCACCTCAAAGATAAACGAGTGTTTAGTTAATGATTGTTAAACATGGTTTTGGAATGGGTCATTACTCAGTTTTTTCCTAAAAATTAATTAACAAGAGATATTGGGGTATCCGTATATTGTGTCATATGTAGTGATTCTATATAGATAAGACCCCAATAGATTTATTACTTTGTATTTGGTTACAGACATGTCTTGAAATCAAAACTAAGAATAAAAATAAAAGGCAATTTTGATTTGCTTAATTTCAATAAAAAATAGGCTGAATTTAGTAGGCCTTTTTGCTCCTATAGTAAATTAGAAATTTCACAATTTTTGAACCAAATAAATCATTCTCAGCTTAATCATTTTACATGGGGATATTTTTGATAGAAAACTTTACATTGGTGCAAAAATCAGAATTTTCACATTTTTAGGGACACTTGGTATGTGAAATCTCTTGTTGCACCTTTAAGGGGGGGCATGGCGTCATTATGATTATTATGATGATTATTGCAATCACAGCACATAGTTTCTTTGAATACAAGCAAGTGATATACCAAAATATTCGGTATGATGAGCCTTTTTCAAATATATTTGTCTCGGATCATATCGACCTCCGGTATGCTAATTAGCAGGGGTCAAAGGTCACGGCACCAAGAAAATCAGAAATTAAAAATGACAATTTTGCCCTCCCCCCCATTTATCTCAAAAATATAAAGTTATTTGAACATAGTTTGTTTCTTAAACAATTCCTATGGCCAGGATCTGTGATCCTATGAGATCGTTTACCAAAATTATATTCCGGGTTGCCGTGGCAACCGTTCAAACTTCTCTCGCCATTTTTGCTGCTGGTGGCATACAAAAATCAATGTAACTCAAAAACTTAAGGGTTTTATACAAAATCCTCTCAAATGACCATAGTATGTACGCTAAACTAGTTTGTGCCAAATTTGAAGTCAATAGGTCAAACCGTTTTGAGATAAGTGGGGGGCAAGTTTGCAACCTTCGAAAAATTGCAACAAAAAAAGATATAGGCCAA
The DNA here is from genome assembly GCA_023653785.1 of Ophioderma brevispina. Taxonomy (NCBI): domain Eukaryota; kingdom Metazoa; phylum Echinodermata; class Ophiuroidea; order Amphilepidida; family Ophiodermatidae; genus Ophioderma; species Ophioderma brevispina. Next base: position 37,286 of record JAMKCH010043635.1, on the reverse strand, counting down.
TGAAGGTCCAGAAGCGTTTAATTGTTAAATAATCAATTATTAAAATAATTAATTATTGCAATTTTGTTTTTTAATTCTAAATTTATCAATTCTATTAATATTACTATTTTTTATAATAAAAAACAAATCTGTAAATGGTCACTTTTACCCCAAAATTAATTTATTTTTGTAATTGTCTTAAATATTACTGCTTGAAAAACAAAGTAAATGTAGCTGCTTGAAAAACAATACGAAACATAAGAAATCGTCTTTCTCTGTGCGATGCTCTCGCAGATATATCTGCGGATGCTGTACACTTCGATCAACCATAGCATTTGAACGAAATGTCCGATTTTCACCAAATAAAAAGTAAAATACTCCTGAAAGTTGTGAGAATTCATAAATTTAGAAAACTACAATTTGATCTCTCACTCCCCTTAAACACGTTATTTTATAATCAACATGGTTGATATGAACCATTTAAAAGAACTTGCTCTAAATTGATGAATGCCATATTTTTTTTAGTGAAAAGGCGATTTCCAAAATAGAAGAGTTTTGCATCTGTAATTGTTGAAAATATGAACTGAAATAATCCTTGGTTCACATCACAGAACGGATATAAATATGTAGACTCCCCAAACCCCCCCCCCCCCCACACACACCACACCCCACACACAATACGATGGGCCTGCCAAAAAAACATTGGATCTCAATCCCCGCCTTGTTGTATTGACTATCCTACTAGATGAAGCATACAACCTTTCAGATTGAATAGAATAGTCGCAAACTTTTAATGAAGTGACACTAATAAAAAACAAATCAAAAAAGTTTACTCACCTGATGCAAATGAAATGTTGGGTTGCAATGATAATCAGTCCCGTCGATTTGTTGTCCAAAAGAAAACCCCAAGTTGAAGATTATTAACATGAAAACAATAGAAACATCTTGAAATGTTGATCTGGAGATTTCGATGTTAACTTTCTCGAATGAAGTTCCTTCACTGCTAAATAATTTGTGGAACTTCTATTTATATTGCAGGCGTTAAGAGAAAATCTTATATTCAATTTGCTGTACGTTTTTATATTGAAAAATGAAACAGTACATCATCGATATTGACCCAGTGTAACAGTGTTGCCCATATAAACTTTAACCAAATTGCACTTTCAAGGTTTATTTGTTGATTTCTACATGTTTTTCCGGTTGTGATAGTGTTGATATTATTTACAGTCAAAAAGGTAAAAAATGGAGATTAAACTACTAGAAATACATCGAACTGTTGTTTTCATTTTCAAGTTCACGATTCGATTGTCAGCCACGTACTGACATGGCATCCGCCTCAGAAGTTTTAAGTGACAGTATCCACTAGTTTCGAAAGCAATGGCTTTTTCCAAATGTGTTTAGAGTAAGCAAGTCGCCACAGTCCAACGTTTACTTTTTTGTGGTGTTCTGCACTTTATGATATGTCATTATATTATTAAATCAACAATTTAAAGTGTCTGTTTAATTTGAAAATGTATTGCATTTCTAGCGCTTAAATGCGACTCCATATGTTCACACTTCAAAGCATTTTATATATTCATTTATTTACTTATTCATTCATTTATTCAGGTATTTATTTATTTATTTATTTATTTTTATTATATTCGGAAGTGTGTCAGGCAAAGCATAATATTACATTTTTTTTGGGTAAATTTGCATGAATTCCTGTGGAAAGTAACTTCAATGTTATTCCGAGTTTGGGGGACTACATTTTATATTTTCTTAAATTATTTTGTTTAGGATTATAATGCTCTTCAAAATGTAAATGTCTTTATGCGTATCAAATTCGCCTACAAATTTGTAAAATCACGTAATAAACGAACGAAACTACCGGCTCGGGTGTAAAAGGAGATATGGTCCGTCTGGAACCATAGTCCATAGTTCACTGTCGTAGGCAGACTGCGAGTCCGGAGGACTATATATCCTGCCACCGGCAATAACGTATTGGCTTACTCTGCTTCATTGTTCTGGCAGTCAATATCCTATGTACTTCCCGTATAATGGTCGTTACACTTCACCAATATCCTCAACAAGTACTTTGTACCAATCAGTATAATCCATATTAACAATAATCGAATATCACCAACTGTTTACAATGCTATTTGTTACTTGATGCCATGTAAAGTAATATGCTTTCTATCATCAGGTTATATTTACTAAGAGAATTGACCTATAAAACCAATTAACTCACTTTTGTAACCTCCTTTATCAAAAGGTAATGTGAAGTTCGTTGGCCTAGCAAGTAAATATAGTAGTAGATTTCAAAATAAGTGAGACCTCATTAAAAGTTTTAGGTCTGTCCATTCACCGCAAGAGGTAAGAAGAGTTATTTTAATGGCAACAGGTAAAAAGTTGGTAGACGTTTCAAATAGAAGTCCCATGGATGCAAATTAGATATTGCCAATCATTCCGTCGAGCGCTAGTGCACAGCGTCATACAGCGAATGACGGAATCAATAATTGTAATACCTCATTTGCATCCATGGGACTTCTATATGAAACGTCTACCAAAAGTTTATGGTACTCAAATCAATGTGCAGTATGTAGCTAGTAAATAAATGCTGAATTCAAATACATTATTTCACATCAAAGATAGCTTGGTATTTCAATTGACGTATATTAGGATGAAAACACCAGCAATGAATTATTTCATTAAACGTGGTTATTTGCACATAACTTACCTTTGATACTCAAAATATCATTCCTTATTAATACAGCATAGGAGAGATAATGCATTCTTATATCAATGGACACATAACACAATTAGGTTTTTATTTGGCCATTCAACCTTGTATTAAGAGATTAGCGCATAGCGGATAATTAGTTGCTTGACATTCCGGCCAACCATGACAGTCTTTTTTATCAGTCTTTTTATCATTAAGAGACCATTGTAGAACTGACTTCATCAGTTTCTAGTAAGCCGGTTTTGTGCAGTAACTTTGTACGATGGCCACGATATATTTGTAATGACAACAAAGGCCTAGTTTCCACATGGCCGTGGATGAAACCCTCATATCAATATCACCCATGGAAATATGCAAGAATTATCACTTAATTTGAAATCTACTATAACACAGGGTCTTACTCTCAAAGCGATTTAAGCGCTGTAAGCTAAAAGCCACTGATATTTTGACCCCTGTATATACCTTGTCCCTATTCAACTGCTTCTGTTTGGTAGTTTCTTAGATTTTAGTATGTTATTTCAAATATCTGTTTAAAAAAACTTTTGTTGCAATTATTTTGGGGCTGTGGAGCTTACTTTCACAAATCACCCCTGTAATAAACCTTATTCTTAAAACAGCTGTGAAAATGTAAGCAATTTCATTGGCTGATGCCTGGGTTCAATTCGTTGAATTGAACCCAGGTAGTACGCGCTGCGTATTGATGTTATTTTTAGGTTGAAGCGCTCGCGTCATACTGCGTTTTGCTACGTTCGCGCTCGCCTGCCAACGTTGCGTCTCGTTGCGTATGATCGTTGCGTTCAACGGGGTGTTCGATTGTTGTCACTGGGTGGTGGCAGTCCTTTCTTGTTGTATTAAAAGCCGTAAAACACCCGTAAAACATCGCGAAATTGAGTTAAAGATGACCTTAACACTTAACTGCATAAGGGGGGGGGGGGGTTCCTAGGGACCCATTTTGTGTTTTTCGGCCGGCGTTTTTTAACGCTGCAATATATTTGGTTTATATTTTTTTATATTTGTCTAACTTTTAGTTGCGCTTGCATGGTGCAAAAAAATTCAAATCCATCGTGTCGTTTTTGCGTTAATTAGCATGGGTCCCTAGGACCCCCCCCCCCTTATGCACTAACGGAAGTGCCCATGACAAAAATTAAAAATCTTAATAGAGTTAGTGTGATTCTGATTTTCATAATGCATACACCTAGTGATATAAACAAAGTAAATAATTAATAAAAAAAATCTTGGAAAGTATAGTAGGCCAATGGTGTCATAATATTTTATATACATCGTATAGCCGTTTACTGTAGGAACCTATGGTAAATTAAACAAGTAAACCTAAAAAATATAAAATGGCACGAGACATTGCTATTTGTGCTTAATATGTTAAATATAGTTCATCCTTCATCAATTAAAGCAATCAGCAAATGTCTACGTGAATCAGTGCCGTAGAAAATGCAGAAACGAATTAGTGTCTTTTTCGCACATTTTGACGCTAAATTAAAATCAATGTTTGCCCCTAATTTTCTTACTGAACAACTTTCTTCAGTTTTTATTTTTTTATTGTTGATGTCTTTGAAGCCTTCTAACATGTGGTGGATTTCATCTAAAAATCCTTTAGGAAAGTGGTTATATTAGGGGGGTCCCTAGGAACACCCCCCTTCCCCCCGTTATGCACTAACGGAAGTGCAAACCCCTTAAAGCTGTTTAAGAATGAGAATAAAGGTATGATTTTGGGAACCGGTACTCTCTTTATGACGAATTGAACCCGGCAACACCATTATTTTTTGCGTGGAAGAACTCGGCCTCCGGCCTCGTTCTTCCACTTAAAATAATGGTATCGCCTTGGGTTCAATTCGTCGTACTAAAGAGAGTACCGGTTCCCAAAATCATACATTTATTCTCTAAGTGGAAATGAACGCAATTCCCAGATCTTGTCTAATTTCAAACGTAATGAAGAGGTAACTTGAAATGATAACGTTAACAATCGTTACGAAAGGAATATAGGACCAACGCTTACAAACACGAAACATGAGTAAGGCCGGGGGCACTTGTATTCAAGTTAGAATAGTACATGTAAACTTCATTTAATTTAATATTGTCCACGAGACACGTGGTCCCGTAATTGATTTCAAAGCATTTTACAATCATCCCCGTACATCGTCGTCTCTTCAATCATGGTAGCCACAACTGATGTCCGTAGCGTTGTTTCAAGCTTAAAAACCTTCTTCTCCTAGCTTGCTACATAATACAATGAAGAGAATAGAAACTGCCTCAAGAATACCCAGAACAACTTTGTACAGACTTTTTAACCAACGGGTTGACAGAATATACCATGGAAATAACTAAACATTGACGATTTTGACAGGAAAACAATTATCAATCAAGTGCATCAATTCTACCAGCAGGGCTTGAAATAAGGATTTCAGATCCAGGAGCAATTTGGTGTTTTAACATTTCTTGCCCTGGTCTATACAAATGTACACTGTTTTGTTTCAGAACCAGGGCATTTTGCCTTTTAGCAGGGGTAAATTTGCCCCTTGCCCCTGCTTATTTCAAGCCTTGTCTACCAGACGAAGGAATTTCCCACATTAGATAAAACTGTGACGACGCTTCGTTAAAGAAGTTAACTCACTGAGTGGGGAGAACGAGTTTATGGAAAAACCGTTGAAAAGCTTTGGATTTAAAGGAGATCATCACGCTATGCTTTGCTTATTGTTCTCGCTGGGTTGGTGGGAGCGGCAAGGTGCCAACAAATAAAGCAGGTGTGTGATGGAATGTTAGAATTTTAGCGGATTATATGGGTGCTCACAAATGTCACTGTATTCTATTCTAAGTTTTTAAAAAGCGAGGACTAATGTACTAACCGAAACGCTATTAGTATGTAATGCTAGAGTAGAGCATTATTCGTATTAGAGTCCATCAATGCCACATGCTATACAAGTACTTGAAATTCCCCGTGTAAAATCCAATAGAGGACCTTCAATGCTACCTGGGAAATAACACTATTTTTGCTATCTGAACGGTTGATGTGGGACAGATGGGACTTCAATTGGCTATATGAGGTTATTATGTGAAGTAGTTATTCCTTTATTGCAATATAATCACGCAGATGTGGCGTTAAAAGGCACCATTCACCACAAACCTATAGATATGTAGCTATCAAAGTAAATTACTTTGTTTTGACAATATCACGCGACAAACTATAGACATGGCGTAGCAATGGCCATGAGATGGCCGAAACGTCACTATGGCCGTGAGATTATTGGTAACATGGATGCGCCCATCAGTTCCCGATTTCATTTTTGTCTTCTAATTAGCTAATTAATTTATTGTAATATCATCAATGTTGAGAATCGTTTCAACATAATTTATCACATATGTAAACTAATAATTAGCATGTTATGTCCCTTTAAACATCAAATGGCAGAACGTTCCTGATCGAAAGAGCCGAAATTGTTTTACTGCAACAAATTAATATCTACGCGTAATTAAAAAGAACTAAAGGCCCTTCACACATCATATATCTCGACGAAACATGGCTTAACACCAGTCATACCCAGGAAAAGTGTTGGATAGCCAAAGATGGAAATGGTGGGTTCCCAACACCACTGGGGAAAGGACAGCGGTTAGTAATTTCTGCATGCTGGAATGGAAGTGTTGATGGATTTATTCCCGGGGCCATACTCAGCTTTGTCGCCAAAAATACTTCTGGTGATTATCTTGATGTAACGAGATGAACGCAAAACATTTCCAAGAAATGGATGGAAACACAGTTATTTCCAGACATACTCAAAGAGTCTTCAACGCGTCGCAACAAATCCTTGCTTGAAGAGCCGGAATATCGCATCCCCCAAGTGTACGAAAATAGAGCTCTACAATGCCATCAAGCAAAATAAACCACGAGCTCAAAATATGAAAATGACATTCTGGCAAAAAATACGGCCATGAATTGTACGTTTACCTTCCTACCACTGTGACTTGAACCCCGAAGAGCTGATATGGGCCAACATATTTTCAGTATGGCAGCGATTAAGAAATCATTTGATGAGGCAGTGGAACAAAATACAGCTTCTGACTGGACAAAAACAGTGCGGACACATATCAATATGGAGAGCTCTTGTTTACATTGAAATCGAACAAGATTTGTTGAATTTTGCAGAGGATACTGACGGCGAGAGCGAATCTGATGCAAGTGAAGATAAATGAGGTGTAAGTTGTCATTTAAAACATATCTTATGTCAGCAAAATTTTGAATACAACTATTTTTATAATAAAATTATAGAACAATACAAAGACACAACTTGCCAGATTGCAAATATCTGCACAAACTTTATAGCGCCCTGGGGCATGATTCTGTGAGAGGGAAGTGCGGGGCAAAGCCAAAGACATTACATGCAAGAATGGCATAGATGTACACATGGAAACAGCGGGCAATATGTTTTGGTAACTTTTTTTACCACATCTCAATATTTGGCAATTGCCGTTGCACAACTACATAGCTACCAGTTTGGCAGTAAATCTACGCGAAGGCTCGTTGTGTGGCGTAAATTGAGGTGGCATTACTATGAGAATGTTTAAAGTTCTCGTTCACAAGAAAGATATCTGGCTTTAAGCCACACTGCACATTACAGTTGATTTTAGTTTGAAAGCCCGCCATGACACAAGACAGAAAACTGGTATTTAGCACAACTGTGACTATTAATTTCAGATTTGAAAAGCCCGGTTGAAGCGATTGGATGTGTACTTATCATTCTATCGGAAATACCCATGGACAAGACTGTTTTGCTGACTCATTGGTCGTTGGACCATTATCTCCCTGAAAACCACCAACCAAAATGAATATTGTTTCAGGACAAGTGATCAATTAACCCATTCTTTATGATAAATAAATTCCACAGATATCAAATTACAGAAAGTGGAAAAATATCACGTTCATTTTGGGTAAAGTTTTGATTGGGTCACCCTGTTATAATGGAGTTAATGTTGCTTCATATATCTTTGTTTAATATGTGTGTATTTCTAGTTCTGCGCCTCGGAAAAGTACGTCTAGATTGATGGCGCATTAAAAACGATATTATTATTATATTAGTGTGTGTGTCTGTGTGTCATTTTGGGTAAAGTTTTTATTGGGTCACCCTGTACACTTTGTCATATAAGTGAGTTTTTAACAAGTGTTTAAATAATTGGAGTGAAAATATCTGGTTTCTAAAGATAGTAAGTTCCAAAGAGTATGTGCAACCACTGAAAAAGCACGATCGTCAAATGTAGAAGGAGTTCGTGGAACAACAAGCAAATGTTTGTCAGAAGAACGAAGTATGCGTGAGGGATTAGTATAGGGCGGTGCTGCATCATGTTCTACAAATCTACAAACTTTCAAAATGTGACGTCGCATAAATAAATTATGGATTTTTTTCTTTTTCTCATAATTAACATTTCTGTGTTTCACATGCTACTAAGTCGCCCTTTTACACGTGTGTTTTATATAGCGTTCTATGTTGCTGATCCTAAAATACAACATTTTATAAATAATAGTGATCTATAACAATGTAATTGGCGCCGTATTTTGCAATATGCATTATTTTCGTTTACACATACAGATTTTAACTTTGTAGCTTAATTCAATTAAAGCAATAATGGCAATTTTTTTGAAGAGCGCCCCCAATTTCAAAATTTGATATCTTGGCACAGTTATACGTTGGTAATTGTCTAGGAAACTATACCTGCGAACGAGAATGCTACAAAATGCGTATTTATCATAAAATAAGCAATTTTGTAATTAGAATTGGGGATCCCAGATTGGACTTAACGGCAGAGCTGGAAATGGTACGTTTATGTCCGTCCATGATGAAATAGTGCCACCTCGAGAAAATAACCTCGAACTTGACTCGCCTGAACCAATAAAACAACCAATGGATGAGCGTAGACACGTACATGGCGCTATTTCCCAGTTATTTCACATTGGAAGGCCGTTTCCAGTAGCCGTTGAATTATTATCGGGATCCCCGATAATAATTATTCTAATTACAAAATTCCTTCGTTTGTGAGACACAGACATTTTCGAGCTTAACCATTCACAGGTATAGTTTAGTTTAGTAGCCAGTTACCAATGCAACCGTGTAAAAATCTCAATTTTTTTGAAAAATTGGGGGCGCTCTTCAAAAAAATATGCTAATATTGCTTTAAACTTCATAATGTTTCCTAGTGTTATCTTCAAAATACTATAAAGTCAAAATGTTACTTTTATGCTTTTACGGTATAGGCATGAAATGTCTGGGTAGATTTTCAATCGTGTTTTTCTCATAAAAACGTTTTTTTGTAAAATACGACAGTATGTGATATATGGGCGCCAAAATGACTTATATGAATACAAACTATTCTTTGTAATAAAACTTTTTAAGTAAAATGCACACGCTTTCAAGGATAAACACCAGTAAAGCGTATGCTATTTTTATGAGTATACTTATTCTTTACTGCAACACATTTACTGTATTGTTGGGGTAGTAAATGCTTATATAGTTGGAATGCATAATTAATCAAATTGAATCACTTTTAACAATATATCTATGGAACGCTAGAGCGGGCATAAATCACCCAGTTGACACTGATATGTCGAGTTTAGCAACCTGTATGCCGAGATCAGATATATAGATATCGAGGTTTAGCGCAATATATGTTAAGTTTAGCTCACTCTCTAAATCCAGATTACCTCCAGTGCGTAACCGGAGGGGGGGCGGAGGGAGGTTAGGGATAACCTTCCATTCCCGCCTCCCTGTGGCATTGTGATTTTATGCACGCGACCCATTTCAGTGAATAAAACACACCCTTAATATCTAACAAATGTTAATAATATATGCTTTCCCCTGAAAATATAATCAACCCCCTTTACCCCCCCCCCCACCCCCCCCCCCACCCCGAAAAAAAAGGGTTACGCCACTGATTGCCTGGAGTTACCGCGTTTTACGATAATATTCCAGTGCACGGTAAATGTAATGAATAACAAGGGATATGAATTATTAATTAATTAAATATAATTGTCAATTATAGACAAATGAATAATAAATTGCCCCCTTACGTCTCATTTTAAAGTAATTATTATTATATTTATTATGATTGGTATTATTATTATTAAATTTTGAACTATTAGTGATTATTATTATTATTATTATGATGATGATGATGATGATGATAATGATGATTGATGATGAATGATGATGATGATGATGATGGTGATTGATGATGACGATTGCACCCTCGAGCACAACAGATGGGGGAAACGAGGGGGGAGGTAGGAGAAACGAGAGTGAGGATGCTACACCAATGCACAAGGAGGTGTCTCAATGAAAAACAATGGGGAACACAATCAAAATGCCACCCCCATCAGCCCGTTTACACCAGACAGCAAACAGCATCTGGCGTCCTTAGATGATAAACATTTAACGCAGGGGGATAAGCTCAGCGGTCGGTTCGGAGGGGGAATGTGCCCGTCACAAGGAAATAATTTCCCGTTCGCAGGGCAAAAAGATCAGAAAAAAAAAGGGTGATTTAACATTAAATCAGTGTCTTATTTCCCCGCCGATTTCCCCGCAATTGTGTTTTTTCAGGGGGACTCTGCCCCCTGCCCCCCAGCCTGGCCACGCACTGCCATTAAAGTGGTTAATTATTAAATCAAGACCTTGTTATGTAGCTCAAAGAAAGAGAGAAGAACCCAACCTACACCACAGGACAGTAACCATCTGAGGGAAGGAAAAAAAGAAACCCAGCCTAAAATCTGGCCAAATAGTATGGTTATAATTAGTAAGAAACCTTGCACAGCAACAGTGGGCACTCAGATGCAGAAAGGGAGATGACCCAACCTTCACACAGACAAGTTATCTACATAAGTCTTAACGCATCTCTACTTATCCTTAAATTAGGCGAGTGATCACCTTGCATACGATGCTAGCCAAATAGTATGACTATGAGCATATAATTAGTAAGACCTTGCACAGCACAGTGGGCACTGAGATGCAGAAAGGGAGAGGACCCAAACCAGACAGCACATACACATTGGCCCAACAAGGGTTCTCCATCGGTAATTTTGGCATGGGCATTATGTGGGTGACCTTTATTGGTCCGTTATTGCTTGTCCAACGGTAATCTTGGCATTAGCAACGCGTGGTCATTGCATATTGGCCTTTAAAGTTTTTCCATTGGCAGCTATGACATCGGCTTCATATCGGCACCGCTTACTGGTCTAATGTTGGTGAGGAATATTAGCTCAAGATAAGCAGCCAATATAGAGACCATTATTGTGATAACATTGGACCATTAATGACTTAAAACCAATTGATTGCTTAAAAATAGCAGGGCGAGAACCCAGTCAAATACATACAGGAATACACTAAAATTTCTCCAACGATGATTTCTGTAAATAGAGCACATTATTTCAATGACAAAATTGTTATAAAATAATTTAGGGGGATTATTGGTACAACATCGGTTAAAATATTGGTCATAACCAATACTGTTAATATTATTCATCGGCCCAATATTGGCCATTATTATGTTGGTATGGATCCATGTGTGGGAAAATATTGGATCCAAACATATTAATAATGATAACATTGGCTGATTTACACCTTTTTTTTTTTTTTTTTTTTTTTTTCTGCAATAATTATGCGAAAACCAATCGATTGAAGAAACTATGCTTCTAAAAAGATTCCTGCATCCCTAATGCACAAAAAGTCTCCCGATGACCCCTGTTAATTTTGCTTAGGAAAAGATATATTTGAGTCCGTGCGATAGCATGTGGCATCAGTTGTTGTTGTTTTCACTAACTGTGATGAACGTAAAATGCTCGCGTGTCTCATAAATATGCATAAGGACTTTCCAAATACGACGATACGTAAACCAAATATGGTGGTGCCCAAAACTATGTTAATGAAGTGCGTATGCTCATTATAATACTTTTGGGCACCTAGATTTTGGTTACGCCGTTTCGGGAGAATCTTCGGGTCTGGGTTATATTTACGTCATTGACCATTAATGACTTAAAACCAATTGATTGCTTAAAAATAGCAGGGCGAGAACCCAGTCAAATACATACAGGAATACACTAAAATTTCTCCAACGATGATTTCTGTAAATAGAGCACATTATTTCAATGACAAAATTGTTATAAAATAATTTAGGGGGATTATTGGTACAACATCGGTTAAAATATTGGTCATAACCAATACTGTTAATATTATTCATCGGCCCAATATTGGCCATTATTATGTTGGTATGGATCCATGTGTGGGAAAATATTGGATCCAAACATATTAATAATGATAACATTGGCTGATTTACACCCAAAATTTATTGGGAACATACTCGCTGAAGAGGTGTGGCAATCCCCTTACTGCAACATTATATGGTGCAGGAGTCTGGCCCAATCGCTTTGAAAGATACATGCAGATGGGCACCCCCTTTACGGTATAAAATGATTGACCTTCAAATAAGGTATAGGAAACTGAAACGTAGATTTTGATAGAGCACATTATTTCAATGACATTATACTATATTATACCAGTTTCAGTAAAAATATTAACTATTTAACTAGCTCAAATTATCTTATTAATTTAATCAACCGCTTTGAAAGATACATGTAGATGGGCACCCCCTTTACGGTATAAAATGATTGACCTTCAAATGGGGTATAGGAAACTGACTTGCTGAAACGTAGATTTTGATGGGCCATTGTGGTAAAAAATGTGATGATCGATTGCTTTGCGGATTCTGAAGGGCAATCTAAAATAACTACACTGTTGCTCATAAAGTTGGAATAAAATATGTTTACCACTTTTTATCATGATTCTTACAGTGTGAGTTATTTATGATATCTAAGTTGTATATCACCACACTACTTGAATGAGTCTCTTCCGAACATATCACCATGAACTTAGTCCACAATTAACCCTTTACGAACTGTGTCCTTAACCTGAAAGGAAAAGGGGGTATTTGAACAGCAGATTTAAGGATTTTGTTACAAGTTTTTCACATCAGTCAGTTTATATATAAAACACATTGGGTGATTTCATGTATCGAAATGTTCAATATTACTGTTTTAAAATCAATCAGTCACTAACATCGAGTATGGCCACTCCTGGCAAGAATCAGTGCGTCAAGACGTCGCGGCATACTGTCCACAAGGTTGTTTATGATTCCAATGGGCAGAGCGTCCCACTCATCGGTCAGAAGCTGAGCTAACTCCTGTAGTGTTTGAGGAAGATTGTCGCTGTAATTGATGGCTCGACCTAAGGCATCCCAGCATGCTCGATAGGGTTCAAATCAGGGGAGCAAGCAGACCATGGTATCTGCTCCACCCCTCTGCCTCAAGAAATTGTCTTACTACAGCGGCCCTGTGCCCATGTTTCCATGTTTCTATCTGGCACCGCCAGTGATGTTTTCCTCTATAATGAATACCGGCCCATACCATCACTGAGCCGCCGCCACCTTGACCCGATTCCTGAATACAGTCATCTCGGAGGTTCTCACCGCGTAATCGACGAACCCTTTGTCTTCCATCTTGATGGTCAAGGATGTAGTGGCTCTCACCAATAAACACAGCATTTCGCCAGTGTCTGAGCTGTAATCTTCTGTCTTCCCTAGCCCAGCGAAGTCGATCAATTCTGTGGTGAACGGTTGGTCATTCGATTTGCTCAGTAACCATGTTAAAACAATCTCCGATTTACAGTTTGGAGGGAAACGTTGATTCCATAGTGTCTTCTCCACAAACAACGAAGACGGCTCGTTGGCATTTTCCGGGCTCTACGGCACAGATTAAGCAGTCGGTGATCATCTCGTCTGGTAGTCATTCATGGTCGTTCTGAAGATTTTCGTGGCCTCAAATGACCCACCTCTCGATGATGTCTGAGGATTTTACAGACCGTACTCTGCGATATTCCGAGGAAATCAGCGACTCTGGCTTGTTTGTACCCTTCCCGTCGGAGTGCAAGTACTCTTCGGCGTATTGACAATGTCGTTGGATGAAGCATAGCCTAGGGAACCTCTGTGTCAGTTTTTGTTGATAAGGGTAACAATCAACTCTGAAAAAAAGGCTCCTTGCATACGGGCTTGGAGCAGGGAAAAGGAACAAACAACAGACGTCTGACATTTTATAGCTCCCAACAAAAGGTATTTTTACGTAATTCAAAATTATGCATGGATTCACTTCACCTGGGTAGTGGGGACTCATTGTGTAATCATTCACCTACTCTAATATTATTACTGAGGCATTCAAATTGAAATACGTTTTAAGATGGTCCTGAAAAAAAATCCAACATTATGAGCAACAGTGTACAACCCGTCATAACCTAAGAACAATACAAAACATAAACACATTCGAGTACCCAAAATACATGAAATACTGGAGGCTAAACATTCGAAACAGATGCTTGTGGTGAAATAAAATTATGCTTACGTTTTTGATTACGAACATAGTTTTCTGAATGTGTACCTAAAATAAATAATGAATTTATCATTTTATTTCATTTTTTCAGCTGTCAAAGCATTCTGATGAACTGGTTTATAGCTTTCATTTGAAATATCTCACTCATGTTTTTATTGATAGTACCTTGAACTTCGCTTTGATAGAAACGTGCGCATGTGTGGCTTGGGTGCCTTTATAAGACACTTTCGGTAAGTTTCAAATATAGTCAAAATGCTCAACAACAAAAAACCCGTATTTTCTATAGGAATTACCATTACAGTGCCGCAATAACATGTATTCAAACATAATGAAGTACACACCAGTGTGGTAAATAAGAATAATTTACTGGGTGGGCATTATTTTATTAATTGGCCAACAAAATTAAGGAAATTAATTTACCGGATGGACCAACTTTAATCTATACTACTAAAATGAGATCCGTCTGCTCGGCTATGCGTTTCATGGCTCTTTGACCTATGGAGCTGATATTTGGCATGCAGGTAGGGAACAACAGTCTAAGGTTTGTGATCAGGGATACAGAGTGACCCAATAGGTCAAAGGTCATCTGGAGGTCAATTTGCTTAGAAATGCCCTATGACCTCAAAATTCGGTTAAAAAGTCGGAAGACATGAGCACAGAAAAAATTTAATTTTTACAACACGTGGTGCAATGGGTTGATTGAACAAACTTTGATGATTAAATTATTAAGTGGCTTTGTTCTGTCAAATGCACTAGATTGCAATAAAATGCACATCCATATGGATAATGCAAGATGTTTCTCTGGCATGTGCCTATTTCCAAGTATTTTGTCATTTGACCTTGCCCTTGGGAATTACCTAACCATATTTATGCAAAATGCCACAAAAATACAATTCGTCGGGCTCATCACATAGTGACGTATTGTTGGGAAATGATGATGGTTGGGAAATGTAATGGATTAAATTTTGAGTCTTTTCCAATTTTTTCTCTAGTGCAAGTCTTTTATACTTTTAAGTCTTTGGAATTTAATGAGGAGGGAGAGGAGAGACGAAGGCATATATATGACTGAGCTATATATAGGAATGCGCCATATGCAGACACTGATGCCAAAACATGATGCTACCAACTCGATCATTTTTTATACGCGATTCTTGTTAAAGACAACATCGACATGATCGAGGACCTGTTCAAGTTTGTAAAGCATAAGCCTACAATTCATACAAATACATAAAGATAATATAAGTCAATACGTTTTTTTTTTATTTTAATTCTTTAAACAAGGGTAAATCAAGAACAGTGATGGCAAGTTACCCCCACACCGGCTCAATATAGGCCTATCAAGATTTGGATGTTTACATTCTGTAAAAACAGTCAAAACAGGAAGAGTTCCAGGGGGGAGGTGGCAGTTTGTGGCAATTTCTGGAACAAGGATGCTGACATTACTGCCAACATTTACCAAACTTGAAAAGTATGTTGTTATCAGCTCAGAGACCATTGCTATTGTATGTGTGCTAATCCCATCTAATCCATCTTTCACTTGCCAGATCAATATCTTACTACAAGCCTAAAGTGCAATGCCTGACCCGGTCTGAATACTTTTGAATTGTGTCGCAAAACATGGTAGATACACTGTAAATTCTGTCAGGGATGTCAACACCTTGCTTTTCTGTTCCAGAAATTGCCACAAACTACCACATCCACCTGGAACCCTCTAACTCGTGGAAGTGATTTCAGTAAGGGTCATTTTCATTATGTCAATTTTTTTTCATGCCATTATGTCCCTTTAAATATGAGCCAAATAATTATATTGATCCCGTTGTTGGAGCAGGTCTAGACACAGCTCTAAAGGTCCATCATACTTAACTGCACTGCAACAGCTTGCAATGCAACGCATGCAGTGTTTATATATGTACGCCCATCCCTAAGTCAGATCAAGTGTAGAGTTGATAAGGTGCTACAGATTTTGATATGCTCATCCTTACAGGTGGTGAACAATATGGCAGGTTCTATATGTCACAATAAATAAATTACGAATTACTATTATTACTGAGTTTATGTCTACCCTGTGTAATATATTATATTGACGACTAACGGATTGAAGATATCCCACATTCGTGCAAATAGTGGTTCGCCTTGCGTGGTAAGCGTAGATAAGCGTGTTCACCGGTAAAATAAGCTACAAAGCTATTGGCAATTCTGCTCGCGATTTACACTCCAAATTCGGCAGGTCTCACGAGTTTCGGTATCTGGGTGTACATAAATGCACAAAGAATATCGTAAATAAACGCTTACCCGAAAAATAAAATAAGTGAATTACAATATTAGAGATAAACTCTATTATAAGCTAGTATAGTAGAATTTGCAGGCACAAAATTAAAATTTACCATTTTTAAACTAATATGGTAATGGCATCAACCTTGGGGGGATGATTGTATTGACAACCCCCCTCATCAAAATATTATTTACGCCTATGACACTTACAAAAACTCGAAAAACATGTGATTTTCTTTTTCTTGACGTTGATCAAGAAGTGAAATCCCAAATTATCATGGGTTGCGCTCTACTGCATGAAGTTACAGACGTACAAGTGGCAAACATGGAGAAGCCAGAATGGAAACGAGGCGCAAATCGCGTTACACATGGCAAACAGCAAGCGCAGTTCAAAACCGAATAAAATGCGAAAAAGTAGAAATCCAGCAAAGAATGCTTCTGTTGTGGATGAACCTATTCGTATACCGGTAATTACCCTGCAAAAACCAAGAAATGTTCAGCGTGTGGAAAATTAATCCATTTCGCCCGATGTTGTCATGTCAATCAAGAAAGAGCCAGCCAGTTCAACATGTTCAAACCCCAATGCAGTAAATGCAGTTGGTGCAGAACCTACTCCACAAGGATCTGCTCGCGATGGTAACAATTAATCTGACTCGGATATCTATATTTTCCCAGTTCACCCATGACATTTACATTGAATGGCATACAACATCTTTCTGCAATAATGGACGCGGGCGCCCCCGTGAATATCATGAGTAACTATATGAGTAATTTAGTTACCTAACTGTCAAACCCGAACTAGACCCACTAGATGAAGCTGACCAGCTCTTCACATTCGGAAGCGATACGCTTTTAGAAATAGTTGGGACTTTTGAAACGCAGATTGCATATAACACATTGTGTATGCAAAATTCTTCGTCACAAAGTGCCAGGCCTCAGGGTGACACACTCAGCTCATACATCACAGCAAAACAGCTGGAAGCAATACACATTGCTAATATGATCACTGATAATGAAGATATCATAAAGAAGTGACAGATTTGTTGGCATCGGAAAAGTGCAATGAGTTCAAGTGAAACTCCATGAGGACAAAGTCCGTCAAGCCGATTGTCCAACCACACCGCTGTTTCCCTTTCCATGTACGCAAGAAGACGGAGCAAGAACTGGAACTTCTCCAAGTTGACATAATAGAATGTATACAAGATGGACCAATTAACTCCGTGGGTATCACATACAAGTTGTGGAAAAGCCCCAAAAACAGGATTTGTGTGGACATGCGAGTTGTAAATAGCGCAATTAAACGTGAAGACATCTAACGCCAACAATCGACGATTTCATTGCTGATTTGAACGGTGCTAATACCTTTTGAAAGTTAGACATAAACGCAGGTAATCATCAGCTGGAACTTCATCCGGATTCACGACACCTGACAGTGTTCAGCACCCATTGTGGCTTAATTTTATTTCATGAAAATCTAAAAATGATAGGCGATAATGGATTACCTTGGAAAACGCCGCGCCGAAAATTGACAGGGGCAGAGCGCCAGCCAGGACCTTTAACTTCACCTTGAAGTCTTGAGTAGAGATTCTGGACATACATGCAAATTGAATTTGGAATCATATTGCGCTTCAAGTATAGTGAATCAAATTGTGTTCGACAGACCCGAAGGCGTCGGCCAGATCGAAGAAAGTAACATGTAGGGTTTTTTGTTTTGTTTCTCGCATTAGCTGAAAGTTCATTCATCATAAATGTATGTTCGACGCACCCATTTATTCCTTTCAAAAATGCCTTTGGGTTTTAGGATCCATCAGCTTGTTTGCGGCATATAATCGAAGATTCTATCTGACAAAATTTGATGGAACAATTTACCGACGCATGAAGTTAACGATATCATGCGAAAATTTTCCGGTCTGTTAGTCTCGCCGGATTTATGAATGAGTGTAACTATGCTTCTAGACCAACTAGGTGGTGGATCACCAGAAACCAACAATTTTGTAAAGAGAGTTGCAAGCAAATGGTATGTTGTTGATAACTTGCAGAGAGCGCCATACATGAGTCCGTCGGGTCCTGAGGATGACGTAGATGTCTTCTTTTTCAAAATCATACGGATATCTTTAGGGCGAATGGGGCTCATATTGAATGATTTGTCAGTTTCGTATGAGTAGGTAAATATGGAAACCATATTAAATTATCAAGATTCACTTGATTAGCGACGCCATATTTCAATGGAAAGCATTCATTGGCAAAATCAGCATCAACAGTTGACCAAAAGGGATCCCATAGTGCACCTATGGCACAAGTTTGGTTCCAATTAAACTTCAACTTTTCAATTGAGGTCAATTAAAAAAAAAGAAAATTAAATTTTATGGCCAACCGCCTAAATCCAGAGCGTTCTTAAGGCCAAAGTCCACCTAGTGAATCAGTCTTAAGGAGTTAAGAAGAGTTCGCATTGTGGAAGAAAAGACTTGCCTATCAACCAAGTAACATATTGAACCTGGTGAGCACCTTCCACCTTAAGCTGACTTCTCATGGGCTGAATGGCGATGCCTCAACAGATTGAGAACCAGAATTGGCCGATCTAAGGTTTCCTTGCAGAAGTGGGGCTACCTGGAAGCAGATCAGGGCGCTACCTGTGGTTGTGGAACAGCACCACAGACAATGGAACATTGGTCTGACCACTGTTGGAGCAAAAATGCACAGACAAGGACCTTGCGGAATTCAGTGAAGCAGCCAGACGTTGTACCCATCTCTGGCTTGATCATATTTGTGAACCACTGTGTTTGGACACGATGTCACCTCAATTTCATGTGCCAAATATCAGTGACCAAATGGATAAGCATAGACTTCAGCAAACAATGGCGTTAAAGATATTCACAAATCGTCCCGTTATGCGGAGGAGAAAAACACTTCAGATTCCTTTTCATTCAGATTCCTTTCATCTCGGAGTGCAGGGCCATTGCTATATTGTTACGCAGTTGAAAAGATTTCAGATGTTATTACCTCCCAGGTTTAGACAAGATTTTTTTCATGACGTAGGCACAAAATATTTATCCTCGTTCAGAAAAAAATAAATCTTGAGCTTCTATTATGCGTGTTCAATTAACTTTGACCGCATTTGACCGCATTTATTCGAAAAGGGAGAAGAACAAAAGTCATGAAAGAAAAGTTGCTGGGCAAGCTTTGACCTAAAAACTTTGTGCAGAATTAAAATCCGGAACTTATTGCTTAAATTCATTTCTATTAAATGCAAACGGTTTTCAGAAGAAAACTAAGTGTCAACGACTATATGGAGGGGGGGGGGTTAATATAAATGCGTAGTTGTGGACGAGGACAGGTATTTTGTTTCTCAACCTGAATCGTGGAGGTGATAACACCGAGAATCTTTTCAACTACCTGGCAATATAACAATGCCTCTGCACAACCGGCCGATTGTTAAATATCTTTAGCTCATGGTTTGCTGAAGTCTATGCTTATCCTTTGGTCACTGATATTTAGGAAGAGAAATTGAAGTGACATTTTATTAATTTTCAAGAAAATGTGCCAGTTTTATTTGATTGTTATATCATATTAATAATTTATTATGAATTTACACTTGGTTTTGATGGGACTGCACGAACAAACTTTAACCGGACACTCAACAATATTTATAAAGGAGTCTAGGTTTGCCGCCGGGCACCACTACTGCATTGCGATGCACACGCCAAAGAATCCTTAAACCACCAACAAAGCGAGGCACGACGTGCTCATCGCGACGGCACACCCTTACGGCGGTCCGGAAAGTGTGTAGTCTGTGTCACAGACTGCGAAAGATATTATCTAAATTAGTACTGCGCGAGAGATTAACGTTATCAGTCCGTCATAGCGAATGCCGTAGCACACCCTGTATAATGCATGTCGTATGATCTATCGCAACCAATTACTACACGGGGTCGTGCATGTACAATCAGGGGAAATCCGGAAAAGAGCAATGCGCTGTGACAAGATGTTCCGATAGCCCATGTGAATTGAATGACGAACATGGAATATCGGAACTAGCAAAACGGTATAATGGAACGATGTCATGGATGGGAAATGTTTTGAAGAAGTGTGGTTTGCCTTGTGCATATTAGCAGCGTCAATAGGACTAAAGCGATGTCAGAACTAAGCCACTGTCATTTTCGCTAATATGGACTTGGATCTATTGCAACCCAAATTGTGCGAAATTATTATGAGCAAAATGAGAATGAAATGTAATTTGAGAATTTGGCTCAAGGCCAAGCTTTCTGTGCTTTGGAATAGCGACATACAAGCGACCCAACCAAGGTTAATTATATTAAGCAGTGGCGCGCTTTTCAATATGATCTAATAATGTTGTGAAGAAGTTCGTTTGTGTGATGGGGAGTACGAAACAACAGTAAGGCGGTGCGGAAAGTATGAGCGTGCATATTAAATTAGCCAGCACCGTGGAAAAATGTTTGATGATCGTCAGAGCCCATAGAGATTGTGTGTGTAAAAAAAAACTACCGATAGAAATGTTCAATTTTCTCAAAAGTTTCTATAGGTTTCTATTGAGGGATGTTCTCGTAACAAAACAAAATTTCCGACACTCTGATGCATAAATATCCATAGAAACTCTTCCTTTTTCTAAGATATTTGAGATTAGTTTTCATTTACACACATTCTCTATGGGGCGACTGGTAACGTTAGTCTCTCACGCAGTATCAATTTAGATAATATCTTTCGCAGTCTGAGACACAGACTACACCGTGGGTAAATACTTTCTGCACCGCCGTAAAACAAAAGCATAGAACTCATGCCCCCCTGGGGGGCACTTGTATTCAAAGGTGGATATGATGCGTGAACAAGAAAACTCGTAAAAAGGGTCCCTTTTTCGACAGGCGATGTACGCGCGTACCCCATAGGGTGTCACACACAGCAAAGTATGAAAAAAGGGTATGTTTTTTCTTAACCCTGAAATCGTGATGTACGTGTTTAGGGTATGCAATACTCAAATTAAGCAGAGATCAAAATCATCAAAAATATTGTAAAGCAAAGCAAGATAAAAAGGGTATATTAACAACACAATGCATTAATTACTCTTTTAGGGTAGCAAAAACTGACAAAAATACTTGTTTACTTAGTTAGCAAAAAACAGACAAAAATACTTGTTAAAGGGTGCATTTTATAAGTCCATGATGTTCACGCCTCGTATCCACCTTTGAATACAAGTCCCCCCCCCCCCGTCATGCCTCATACATCGTCTATCCGACTCATCAGCATTGTGGGACGAGGCGGCATGAGTTGATTTTCATGGCACGACGAGTGGTGTAATGTTGTATCTGAGTATGGATTGTCTCGCTTTTCGTCGGGAACTATGCATTATCGTATATTTGGTACGATTAATTTTATATTTTATTTTTCATATTATCTGATATAACACATGTTTGTGATTTGATACGTTTATAATATGCCAGTTTAATTTACACAAATAATAATCATAATAACTTTGAACGTAAACCACTTTTACTCACGGCTGTTCTAAAGGTATGCTTTATTATTTGCAAAATCACCCCCTCATTGTTGAACACTTTCTTTTTTTAATGCTAATTAGTTTCCACTGAATATTCGTTAAATTACGGGGTTGTTTTATCAAAGAAACGCCTCCTCTGAACATCCAGACTCCATTAAATTTGTTTTTTGCTCGTGCGGCTGACAGGACCCACCGTAGGAAGCTCCACAGATTTGCATAGAAAGTAATGATAACTTGCACAAAACAAAGTAAGTTACAGTTATTAAATGGAAATCATAAATTTGCCATTATTTAAATCATGTTGACTGATAATTACTCTAACTAATAAATCGGGTATGTATTCTGCACGTCGATGCTGGACGAGTGTACACTACGGCTAGCCGGCCTGTTGAAATGCACATTAAGTCATGACTGGTTTACGCAACTAGTCGAAAAGGCCGCTGTGCTATTCACTGCAGGAACTGGATGGGGTGCATCTTTTGGCCCAGTGTACACTCACACAAGTTTGATGTCGTTCTGAATGATGCAATGAGACATGTTAGTGGTTGCCTTTTTGGCGACGCCTGTAGAATATCTTCCAATTCTGTTTAGCATAGCTCATACAAACCTTAGGAGGAACTTTCAGACAATCAAGCTCGCCAAGAAGTGATGAACCTGTTAGCCTAATCTTCCCATCAACACGATTTGAGGATCAGAGAATTCCACCGAATCACGTTGCTACCCAATCCATGACACTGCAGTCGCAGTATCCCTATCGATCAATGGCAGATGGTCTGAGCAATGGTCATACTCTACCTCGAACCTAAAGCAGTTTGTGGACACCCCACCTAGCAAGTCCAAAGGCAGTAACCTTGATAGGAAAGCATGGGTCAACCTCAACAGACTCAAACTGGCATTGGCCATACAAAACATTTCCTTCACAAATCGATGTGGAACTTTTACCAAGTAATGCCCATTACAAATGAGGAAGATAATCCATGTACATGTATTTTGGTCATGGGTGACATAAACGCAAGAATCGGTAGTGCAATCAGCGTGTAACGGTAATAGTGAGCGCCTTTTAACTTTCAGTAATAATTCTTTGGGCATTATTAACTATTCATTTTTGTGTTCTGGGAAATTTACATGGTCTCGAGGTAATTTTCGTTATACTGTTGACTATGATTTGTTTAGACAATTATATGAATAGGGTTAATGAAATGATTGTTGATGAAGAGCATGCATAAATGGGGCTTAGGAAGCGCACACAATGTGGTATTGTTGAATTGCGATGATAATGAACATGGTCCCAACAATACTGAAAGGGTTGTTTGGAACATTAAACAAGATTGGGATTTTAAAGATTAAATTCTCAAATTGGTCTACTCAAACCTTTGACGACCCAGATAGGCTTTGGGAGTCATGGAAAAATAAATGTTCTGGTGGGTGCGACTGAGGGATTAGGCACAAAAGAGGTTAGGAATAAATGCAAGTCGTGGTTTGATAAGGACATTGATCAAGGCATTAAAGACCGTAGAAAGACGGCAAGGGAGCACAGGAAATGGGGAAAGGGTGATCGATCTGATAAACAATTGGTGATAATTTATGAAAATCCTACCAGGACAGGCGAATATATGTCAAGAACCTTATAATATGAAGAAGATTACTGAAATGAGAGTGAATAGCTCAATTGACATTCTGAATAAAGGTGGTCAAGGTTGTAAAGATTTTTGTTGAAAGGAAATACTAAGAGTCGAAGTACCATTCACTGTATTAAGGTTCCTAACTCCAATGACATTGTTTACGATAAAATCAAGATGAATCAACTATCCTCCGATATTGCAGTACAATAGGTAAATGCACTTGCATATGAATGATGCGGGTAAACATGAAAGGTCTGAGACTGATAGCACTGATGAAGTGCGTCATATGGTTGATTCGTTCAGAAGTCAGTCACACTATGAGGGTATCAATGATGACAGTTGTTTATGAAGCCAACATTAACATGGATATTGTTTTAGAAGCTTTGAACGTAACAAAAAAACAACAAATCTCCCGGCATCGATGGCATTTACCAATGAACTTCTTAAAAACGACCGGGATTGTTTACATAAGTCTTTTGGCAATGTTTCAGAAATTTATTGAATTTGAAAAAGTTCCAAATGAATGGAACAAGAGTATAATTGCACCCATCTTTAAGAAATGTGATTGTACAGATCTTAATAATTATAGGGGTATTTCATTAACGTCATGCGTAGCCAAGATCTTCAATAGAAACATTGCAATGAGCATCTCCAAATTTCTTGAAAGTTCAAATACTCTTTCGGAAGTTCAGGGAGGATTTCGTCCAGCACATCGATGTGAAGACCGTGCATTTTACATTTTATCACTGCTGAAGATGACTACATGTATAATAGATTTGTAAAACAGTTTCAAGATTTATATGATGAATGTATTCCTCGTAAAAAGTACAACGAAAACGAAAAAAAGATCCGCGATCCCCATGGATCACAAAAGGTCTACTAAAAAGCGTAAATACCAAAAATAAGTATACAAAAATATTTTGGCAATCCAAATGAAAAAATCATCAAACATAAAACGTTCCGAAATAATTTGCATGGGCCTTATTAGAAAATCGAAGCGGAAGCTTGCTTGCTTAAGAAATAGGGGGAACAAGATCAAGCCCCATTGAGTGCAATGGCCGTTGACATTCTGTGCCCCCTACATCCCCCCCGGAAATAAGCATTTAAGACAGTCAAAAACTATTACTTATTTTAAACGCCTAGGAATCCACCAATATTTGCACATTTTTATCCAAATGGAGCAACTTTAAAATTGGAACCATCGTACAAACTGGAAATTGACCGTATATTGATTTTTGCTGGTTTAGCCTATAACTATGAACCTTTGGCTGTACATATTAAAACTATACCTTTTCTGAATCCTCACCATGGTTAAGACACATAACATGGTGTGTTTTCAAACATGATTGGATCAATTTACAAATTGACCCCTGTACAAACTTTGTTTTGGCCCCATCTCCTTAAGGCACCTTGCGGACCACTTAAGAATCAGTTTCATGGGTAGGTCGGTGCATCTGTCAAATATTTAATCACTCAACTTTTTACTGGAGAGGTGTTACCAATGTGTGTAGACTCCAGGGCTAATGGATGAGTGATGGGCAACGGGATGGGAGAGCCTGTGGAAAAAAGACAATAAGAGTTAATGAACAAGAGGGATGGGTGAAAATGACCAGGAAATCAGCGGGGCATGGACAGGTAACGCTGAAAGGGAACAAGGGATGATGAGTGGCAACGGAGGGAAGGCGTAATGATCAAAGGATGGGCAAAGAAGACTTGGAAATGAGAAACCTGAAAGAGAACAAAAAAGGGGGGGGGGGGTTAAAGTGAAAAATGAATGGAATTCAATATAACAAAACTAAACATAATATAACATATAACAAAACAAAGCAACAAATAACATATATCAAAACAAAGCATAGTGATAATAGTAACAACACTAATGAGTGAACAAGAAATCTCCAAAGCTAATAAAAAAAACATGAATAATGAAATGATAAGCATGTAAAAAAAGTACATATAAACCTGAAAAGAGAAGCTGAAAAAAGGGGGTTGGTTACATATGAGAGAAATAAGGGACCTAGTCATTCCCTTCCTCGATGTTGAGACCATGTGGCTGGGTGGTGTTCACGCTTCATCCAAACCTTTTCTCTGCTGAGAACGGACATTGGTCGGGGGGTTTCCAAAAGATTCGCCACCCTGTAAACTCAATATCAGAAATAGTATGGTTAGGGTAGTTGAAGTGGCTGACCCGCGGTGTTTCCAACCTTGTTGGTGTTGACCTGTGGACCTATGGCCATAGAAGCGTCTCTTCAGAGGAGTCGTGTTTCCCAACATACTGGACTCCACACACTCTGCAAGAAATAAGATAAATGCCATTAGAAGTACTACAGGGTGATGTTGCCTCTGGTCTTGTAGTTGGTACGGAAAACTTGTACATCCGAGCATGAATTGCTCCACCAGACATCGTCGTAGTGTAGCGAGCGTGCAGGAGCGTAGCTGCCAATTACCAATGTGAAGCCCCCTATGTCTGGACGATACCTGTTTGCAACCTCCTTAAATCCAAGAGAGTTTCTTAAGCAATCAAACCTCTTGAAACAGTCCCTCTAAGGTAGGGTCAAGATAGTCGCATTGTTGAAAGAAAGACGTTGCCATCAACCAAATAATCTATCGTTATTGAACCTTGTGAGCATCTTCCACCTCTGAGCTGACTCCTCATGGCTTGAATGGCGATGCCTCAACAGATTGAAACCAAACAGGGCATCTAAGCCTTCCTTCACGAAGTGGGGCTATCTGGAAGCAGATCAGGAATCTACCTGTGGTGTGGAACAGCACCACAGACAATTGAACCCGTCCTGGTCTTGCCCACTGCTGGAGCAAAAAATGCACAAACAAGGGCCTTGCGAATTCAGTGAAGCAGCCAGAATGCTGTTCCATCTCTGGCTGGATCTTTTGAGAACTACAGTGTTTTACACGATGAGTCACACCCCCCCTTTTTTTGTTCTCTTCAGGTTTCTCCATTTCCACACGTCTTCCTTGGCCCCATCCTTGTTGATCTACGCTTCCCTCCTGAGTTCCTGTCATTTTCATTCACCCATTCCCCCTTGTTCATTAATCTTATTGTTCTTTTTTCGGCAGGGCTCTCCCTTCCCTTTGCCCAGTCACTCATCCATCCATCCACTTCTCCATGCCCCACTGATTTCTTGGTTTATCGTCTCATACCTTCGTTCATCTAATTTCCATTGTTCTCTTTTTCATCTTTCTCTCCCAGTTCCTTTACCCTTCACCCGCCCTGAGCTAGGTTCCTGTCTTTTGTGTTCCTTGTTTGTATATATTGTTTGTCTTATCTGTTGTTTTGTCAGTTTGACTTTGATGTAAGATCCCTGCTAGATCGCAACGTCAGGCCCCACTCTGTATAATACAGTTACCTACCAGGCTATTTTTGGGAGAAGCAGTTAGTAACGCATTTACTTATTTTTGAACACTATTATGGGTATTTAGATGCACCTTGCTCAAAACCGTATGTTCAGAAACCAATCGTAGAATCAGAGGTTAGAAATTTCAAAAATTTGATCAAAATAACAGCGCAGGTAATGAAATATAGCAAATTTATTGTTCAAAGGGTAGCGAACGAACTCGTTTAGCCACTTACGGTACGGCAATATTTAACCTATCCGCTATCTACCGGTAACGTCCCTGATCATTTAAAATGGCAAAGTATTCCAATATATAAAAGAATAATGCTGAAAACAGTCTCACCTATTGTCCCAGTATCAGTCCTGCCATGTTTCTCTAACATCTTAGAAACGATTTATTGATTTTTTGACCAACAATATTCTCTACCATGTTAAACTGGTTGGTTTAGAGCTAACCACTCGAATATATGGCAATTATGTAACTTGCTGATAAAATATAAAGCGCAGTTGAAAATAATGAATCTACAATCGGGGTTTATCTAGACTTTCAAAGGCCCTTTGATAAACTATAAGACCATAATCATACTGCTATATCAGCTTGAACATTAGGCTTAAGGATTTGCATATTATGGTTTCCAAATTACTTGGAAATAGGAAACAATATGTGAATTATAACTCTAAACATCGACCCAATCTGCGTAATCCCCAAGATCAATATTGACAATTTACTTTATATTCTGTATATCAAATCAAGATTACAAATCCTCAACAGACAATTTTCCCACTCACTGACGACATTATGGTCATATAACATTACTCCATAAGGAACTTTCTGAAGTAAGTAATGGGGTTTTTAGAGCAAACAAATTATCTGTAAATCCTAGTAGACGTAACAAGCACTTTGGTTTTTGCCAAAGATAGTGTTAATGTGGCTGAAAACTGCAGGCACCACATGCTTTGGTGGAACTTGAACACAGTGACCGCGATTGTGTTTTTGGGATCTTGTTAATGCATCATTCTCCATCGCAAACCTGCGCCTTGGATATCCCTTTGCCACATCCCTATTGAAAGA
Source organism: Ophioderma brevispina (assembly GCA_023653785.1). Taxonomy (NCBI): domain Eukaryota; kingdom Metazoa; phylum Echinodermata; class Ophiuroidea; order Amphilepidida; family Ophiodermatidae; genus Ophioderma; species Ophioderma brevispina. Next base: position 9,333 of record JAMKCH010043635.1, on the reverse strand, counting down.
TTGATTAGACATCTTGGTTTCATTATATCACCAAAAATGTACCAACGAATCTTCTGAGTTCTGGGATTGTAACCAGTAATTTGTAAGTTGGCCCATGTGAAATCGCCTATCAAGATAACGGTCGCGATGTTAATCTGAAAAATTATCGGGCCCATTGCGAACTTGATGATTATTTCCCAACGATACTCGAGAAAGCAGTCTCATCTCAACTGTAAGTCTATCTGCATAAAAATGGCCTTTGTTCTGATAGGCATCAGCATATCAGCCAGTTCCACTTTATCTGAAAGCAGCAATGGCTTCGTGTAGTGTGAGCTGCTGCTTGGCGTTAGGCAAGGACAAGAACATTTTTTTGATTTTTTGCTTGATTATTCTGCCGCATTTTGACAATCCATCAGACCCATTCCATCATTTTCGAGCGTCTACAAATTCGGTACGACGGTCATTGGGGGGCACTGTGTTACGATGCTTTAAATCAAATCCTTACTCATTGTTCCCAAACTGTTGTTGTGAATGATAAGCTTCCAGACATCCTATCCTTCCTTGCACTCCTTCCTTCAAACCAAGCTATTGTTATCGGTGATGGCAGAATCAACACTGCGGACTCTGCTAAGGATCTTGGTGTTACACTGTGTAGGACACTTCAAATGAAGGATCACATTAGGAACATTGCACGCTCTGCGTCCTTTTGGAAGCTACAACCAGATTGGACGAATCCGTAGGTATTTAGATCAACCTACCACAGAACGCTTGGATCATGCTTTGTGTTTCACGAAATTTAGACTGTATAAGTCTCTGCTGTGTGGTCTTCCTTTCAGGCATATTACACCTGTACAACGTGTACAGAACTCAGCAGCAAGAAGTGTCACTTTGACAAACCGATATGATCACATTTCGCCTGTTCTTGAATAATCTACACTGCTACAAGTTAAAGACGCAATATCGTTGAAAATCTTCTCTCCCATTACGTATAAATACGAATGGTATGCTTCCCAGTACCTAAAGAACTTATGTTGGATTAATAATCCATTATTTTTCTCTACCTCGTCGTCGAAAGGTCTTCTTAGTGCTAGTCTAGCAGGGAAGATGTGTTTTGGGTACCTGGCTTTGCCATTGTAGCTCCCCGTATGTGGAACATACGGTGGATGTTAAAAATGGCACCTTTTTTAATGCTCTTTTAAAATACTAGACTGAAGACATCCTTTTTTTTTTAGAGTGAGTTAGTTTCGGTGGCAATTGGTCATATGCTTAACCCTCCTTTTTTATAATTGGAATGTTAAATTCAAAAAAAATACATATGTTTATATTTAGTTGATATTGTATTTCATTTAATTATAATTAAGAATTGTGTATTTTGGGGTGTGTTGTGGATTATGACATCGTTTTAGATACTTTGTTGAAGCGCGTTATAAGTGCAATTATTAAAGACAAATTAATGTGTTATGGGTACACATAAATGACTTCGATGGCAAATTCTAATTACAGTACTTCTCAACAAATTCGATATACCGTTCTAGATAACACAAATTGCAAAGAGTATCATCGACCAAATCTTGGAGCCAAACTGTATTAATGTAGTCCAATAAGCTAAAATAAAGTTTCTGACAAATAGGTTGAGAAAACATTGCCTTTTTGAAGTTAGTGTCTAAAATTGCCCAAATTCCCCCATTGACTTTACATGCAATTGAAAATCCAAGGAACCATATCAAAATTCATTTGATATCAAACTGCTTGCCAGAATCCTTTTGAGCAACCAAAATAGCCATAGAATCTACTTGTTTAAATACTCTCTAAATGGAAACGAGTAAATTTTCACTCCCCAAAAGAGTGAAACTCTTGAACCCTCCAAAGATTGGTTTGTACTTAAAAAGGTTGAATTGCCACTCTAAAATGTAAAACTCACTCAAACAGAGTGGATTTCCCTCGTTTGAGATTAACAAGGACAACACTTTTGAGGATTGAAACGACGGACAACAAACGAAACGAGTGAAATCCACTCTTTTTGGAGTGGATGTTCAGAGGTCTTTTTGATGGGAAATTTTTCTCCTTTAAGTACAAACCACTCGTTTTGGAGTGGTTTACAGAGTTTCACTCTTTTGGGGAGTAACATTTTGCTCTTTGTACATGTAGAGGTACAGGTTTTGAAAGAAAGTATCTATTTGCCCACTCCTACATCAGATGAAAATGAGCTTATGAATGATCTATTCCCTCTAATGAAGACATTTTTTCTTTATTTGTAGACATCATGAACTTTGGAAACTTAGGGTTTTTTTTTATAGAGGGAAGCAATGTACCAATGCCTAAATCGCCTAGAAATGTAACGTAACTGGTTTTTTGTTTCAATTTTGACTAATTAACTAACTCCCAATCCCATTGCCTTTCATGTACAAACTGTACAAGGCCAGTTTATTACCTAAAATTCATCTTATGCCAAAGCGTCCGGATTCTTTTCACAAACCAAATGCTAAGAATCAATTCCTTTTGTACAATTAGAAAAAATATTTATGCATAACCCTACTATAATTTTAACCTGGCTCGTCGTTTCCCGACCAGCAAAATTCAGAACTTAATGCAGACAAGTGCAATGAATTTTCAAAATACCCATCAATAACCCGATCGACAACCCCCCCCCCCCCCCCCCGACCCACCACCACCACCATCTTTCCATCAAAATAGAGATTTCGGCTTCAGAAGACATTCTTCGATATTTCTCTCATTACCCCATCACAATTTTTAGGGCGCAGGAACTGTGTCCCTTTCGATGTTATAACAAAACGGTCTTCACATTCGGCATACCACATTTATTAACATGCCACTGGAAAGCACATCTACCTCTACTCGGTTTAAATTACTACTGTGAAAAGCACATTAAAGCTATTCTACATTTTATGATGTAGTTACATTTAATGTGAGGTAAATGTATGATTTAATTGCATATACATAACTATATGTAATATACAATGCGAATGCAGCATTTTATTCCGTTATTTATATTATCTCGAAATGAGATAAAAGATTTTCCAAAAGTATAAGCTCAACTAAAAGTAAGACAACTATAATAAATACAGGCAAATACGATTAGCGTTCAAATGCGAGAACCGAAAATTATATCTAAGAAAGCTTAAGTTAACTGCCTACCTTCTAGTGTTGACACGCGTGCTTTCGTGGTTGACTTTTTCACATTGGCAGCTGGATGGAACCACGGTAATTTGTTTAGATATTCGGCGGTAAGTGGGGTGAAATTTAACATTCAAACAGCTTAAATGTTTAATTTTCAAAATAAAGTGGCAGTCTTAAATGGTAATATCGTTTACCATGGTTCTGTCTAAGCACCATTTGTTTATTGAATCTGAATATGATAATATCGTGTCCTTTCCCGTCGAAGCTCCACTTTTGAACAAAAAACAAGACAAGAAGATTCGTAAGCTGCAAAAGAGCCGATAGCATGTGATATATGGGTTTGGAAGGTAAATTTGTTTGGGAGAAATAAACATAATTTACACTATTATAAATTTCACTGTACATCTTACAGTGGTGTTTTCATTCCAGTTGTTTCAGTAAGAACATATGTGTGTGCACATGTGGGTATATCATTGAATATGGTAATAAGTTTTGACAAAAATTTACCGGTTGCAACACATTAGGAAACACACAGAGATATGAAAAAGGCTTTTTGAGTTGTAAGACAAAGTCTTATATTCGACCTTTTTGCCTTTATGCTGTTCATAGTGCCGAAATTCTGCACCAAGCTGTGACAGCATGTCACATCAGGAATCGTGAAGTTGAGACCAACGTTGCCTGACCCATTTTTGCGCCTATTGCCAATTTGTAATTCTCACTAGATATAGCTGTGGTCAAAGACCACGAAACCGCCGCGGAAGCTTCAAACCCAAGCCTAAAACCTAACCCCAGCTTCGAAACCTAGCCCAGCTTCGACTTAGCCTAGCTTCGAACCCAAGCCATATCTAGATCTGGAGACAGATCTGAGCACAGGTGAGGTAGTGACCTTTGACCCTAAACGACCTCGATCTCGAAATGTTTAACATCTTTGGATTCTCCATAAAGGCTCATATTAAAATTTCTGTCCATTAGAGCATTTGAAAATTTGACCTGTGACCTCTTAATGACGTTTGTTTCTCAAAATATTTCAACAGTGATGAGGATGTCTAATTATCATTTTTTCATAAATATCATCTCAATCGGATGATTTCGAAAAAAATGACCTTTGACCTCTTAATGACCTTTTGCCTCCAAAAATATTTCACATGTTGAGGATGTCATAATGAGCATTTCACAAAATTTTCCGCTCAATCGGAGCATTTTGGAAAATATGGACCTTCGACCGTCCTCATGACTTATCTGAAATATTTCTACATGTTGAGGATATCATAAAGATCATTTCAGTTAAATTCGCTCAATCGGAGCAGTTTGGAAAATTTGACCTGTAAGAACCTCATAATGACCTTTGATCTCGACAATATTTCAACATTTTATTAGCTTTCATAAGGATCTTTTCCAGTTTAATTTCAGCTCAATCGGAGATTTTGAAAAAAATGACCTTTGACCTCTTAATGACCTAAATATTTCAACATGTTTGGGATGTCATAAGGATCATGTCAGCAAATTTCAGCTCAATCGTAACATTTTGAAGTTTGACCTTTGCCCCTTGAATGACCTCCAGTAACTTGTATGGAATTATAACATTTATAACATCACCAGTACAAGTCGGTCACCAATCTACCGACTCAGAAGACCTAGTCCGTATTTGCTTTTTCATCTTTCTCATTTTATTTTTTTTATTACAATTAATAAAGAGTGTAATCTATTATAACCATGCTACGCTACAAAACAACTTTTATATTCTTTTTGTTTTTATTTCGCATTTTCTTGACTAAGGAGCAAATATAGAACGGCCATACATAAGCCATCTAAATTGAAACCTTCTCCCTGTGAAATGTAACCGCACTGAAGTCCGATTTTTTTTTGCAATCATCAATCATAAAATAGATTTTATGTTGTTTTTTGACGTGGATGTGCCCCGGACTCGCCAGACAATAAAACTTTAAACGGACCAGGGGGAGTTATGTTTAATACCCTTGGGAAAATCGAGAGCTGCTTTGTGCATAATACAGCTAATTACATTGAAATCTGTATTTTTTCATTATTTATTTTTTGTTATTTTTTTTACCTTCTTATGGGAAAGTCCCTGGCCCCTGTAATGTCGATTTCTGGTGTAAAGCTGGGTCTCCTCTATCGATTTATCTGGTAGAGAAACTACAAATCGTACAAATGCAGGGGTTTATTTGAATTTACCGCATTACGGCATTGATGAGATAGTAAAGTCACCACCCAGCTCAAATTTTACACACGAAAAGCCTATACCGCCATGCATGCCAGCTGCAAATTACACGGACCGTGTCCACACAGCCAGTTATAAAAATTGTATCTATGTCCTTCTGCGTCCTGATCTCAATTCACCACATATTGGCAAAAAAAGTTGGTTGACTAGGACTTCCCTGATTCTTCCAGATTTATAAAATATACTTCCAAGTGTTCCAAAATGTGAACTTTATACGAAAAATCGCACGGTTCTTGCGGCGACTGTTTCCGCTGAATTTCACGCTTCTCACTAAGAAAAAGATCAGCGAGCGCTGACTTCCTTGTGCTCCGTAATAGCTCCCAGGTGACTATAGACTGATCCAAATCTTGGACTTAGCACAATCAGTTTGTAGAGATGCCCATATGTTTTCATTGTCCTTTTGGGGTGTTTGGGGTTGGGCAGATTTGCCAAAGGTTTAGCATATATATTCTTGAAACGAATGACACGAAGTGCGAAAAAATCTAAAAAAATAAATTGGAAGTCTCAGGGGGTGCGTGAGGGTAATTTTTTAAAGAGGAGGCAAAGTACAAAATCAAATCAAAACTTTGAACGCTCGTTTTTAGATAGGCCAAATTTAGGTTCTGATTGTTTCAAATCACGCTGCTGCAGCTGTTCATGAATATTAATTGGAAATTCAATCTGGGTCCCTTCTAGCCCAGTTCCCTGGGCAAATTTGCAAAACACCCCAAGGTTGACTGACCGGAAGGAATTGAAAGGGCAGCGCTGCAATGAAAATATAAATCCCCCTACCAAATTACAGGACTATAATTATAGGGGAAGCCGAGTTGTGACTCTACCTACCTGTACGTTTTAGAAACAATTCCTAATATCTCCTATATCCCGTAAAATTGTTATCCTCATGTAAGTAGATTTAACCTTTTCTTCGAAAATGAATGTAAGGCTTTGCCAGCTAAAGAAATTCTGGCGCTTGCAGACCAAGGTTAGGTGCATTCATACGGCGTATAAAGGCGAGCGAGGCGAAGCGAAACCGAACCCCCCGTACCCGATTTTGCAAAAAGCCCTATCTCTGCCCGTGACCTTGAAACACTATCTGTGTACCCACCCAATAGGAAGGATGATCAGGGGTCCTTATGACCCATTTTGGTGGTTTATAGCTTCTTGGGAATTGCGGGAGAAGAAGGATTTTCAGATTTTGCACCAAAAAATTAATATTTATCTTCAAATTCACTTAACCCAAATCTGTGGACACCCTCATTTGAGGGACTGGGTCATTGGTCCCTTTGGGATTGAAATTTTGCTTAAATTGGGCTCAAGCGTTGGGCACAGAGCAGTTTAAGCGTTCTTCAGCGACGGACTTGGTTGCCAGAAGAAGAAGAAGAAGAAAGAAGAATAAACAGACCAAACTAGATATAGCCGTGGTCAAAGACCACGAAACCAGACGCGGATAGGCCTTCAAAACCCAAGCCTAAAAACTAACCACAGCTTCGAAACCTAGCCCCAGCTTCGAAACTTAGCCTAGCTCGAAACCCAACCATATCTAGATGGGGAGACAGATCTGACCACAGCACCACTGGCGCGTGCCAAATGTGTTAAAACGTTTTTCTATTGGGTGTGAACTGCGCACTATGATAAGAGTGCGATTTATTCCGTATTGAAATACGTGTTTTACACAATTTGGCACTCGACGACCCTCACAGTCGAGGAAGTGACCTTTGACCCTAACCGACCTTCGATCTCGAAAATATTTAAAATATTTGGAGGGTCATAAGGATCATATTAAATTCTGTCCATTAGTAGGATTGAAATTTGACCTTTGACCTCTTAATGACGTTTGTTCTCAAAAAATATTTTCAACATGATTAGGATGTCATTAAGGATCATTTAAGGTAAATATCAGCTCAATCGGATGATTTTGAAAAAATGACCTTTGACCTTTACAGACCTTGATCTCGAAAACTTTTCAACTGTTTGGATTGAATAAGGATCCATTTCACTTTATTATGGCTCAATTGGAGCATTTTAAAATTTGATTTGACCTTAATCCCTTGTTCCATAAATATGTCAAATATGTTTAGAAAGTCATAAAGATATTCAGTATTAAATTCAGCTCATCAGAGCATTTTGGAAAATTTCGACACTTCGACCTCACAATGACCTTTGATCTCACGAAAATATTTCAACATGTTTAGGATGTCATAAGGACCCTTTCGATTAAATTTCAGCTCCAATCGGAGGCTTGAAAAAAATGACCTTTGACATCTTAATGACCTTTGATCTCGAAAATATTTCAAAATGTTTAGGATGTGATAAGGATCATTTCAGGTTTTATTCTAGCTCAATTGGAGCATTTTGAAAATTTGATCGTGGACCTCTTTATGACCTTTGATCTCCAAAAGGTCAAATCTGTTTAGAATGGTCATAAAAGATCCTTTCAGTTAAATTTCAGCAATCAGAGCATTTTGGAAAATTGACCTTCGACCTCAATTGAACTTTGATCTCGAAAATATTTTCAACATGTTAGGATGTCATAACGGGACCCTTTCGATTAAATTTAGCTCAATCGGACCTTTTGAAAAAAATGACCTGTGACCTCTTAATGACCTTGATCTCGAAAAAGATTTTCAACTGTTTAGGATGTGATAAGGATCATTTCAGTTTATTATAGATCAATTGGAGCATTTGAAAATTAGATCTTTAACCGATTAATGGGCACTTGTGATCTCCCAAAATATTTCAAAATAGTTGGAATGTCATAAGGATCATTTCAGTTAAATTTCAGCTCAATCAGAGCTTTTGGAAAATTTGACCTCGACCTCCTAATGACACTTTGATATCGACAAATATTTTCAACATGTTTAGGATGTCGTAAGGATCCTTCGATTAAATTTCAGCTCAACGGAGCTTTTGAAAAAAATGACCTTTGGACCTCTTAATGACTTGATCTCGAACTATTTCAAATGTTTAGGATTCATAAGGATCCATTTCAGCAAAATTTCACCGCTCAATCGGAGCATTTTTAAGTTGAACTTTGACTTGTCTTGTTCACTCTCATTTTTGATTTTTTTTACAATTAATGAAGAATGGTAATCTATTATAACCATGCTACGCTACAACATCCAACTTTAAGATTCATTTTGTTGTATTTCGCATTTTATGACTAAGGAGAAATACATAGAAACGCCATACATAAGCCATCTAATTGAAATCTTCCCCGGGAAATGTAGTTACAGACCTTGTTAGTATTTCGATAGGTACGATTTTTTTGCGTGTTCATTTGTCCATCGGGTAAAAGATTTTATTGTTTTTGACGTGATTTGCGGACTCGCCAGACAATTATACTTTAAATGCGGTTTCAACCAACCCAAGGGTGACTTGACCGGAAGGAATTGAAGGGAGCGCTGCATTAAAAAATATATCCCCCTACACTAAAGTACAGGACTTTATTATAGGTGAAGCGGAGTTGGGACTCTACATACCGGTACGTTTTAGAAACCAATTCTAATATCTCTATATCGATTGTTAACCTCATTAAGTAGATTTAACCTTTTCTTCGAATGACTGTAAGGCTGTGCCAGCTAAAGAAATTCTGGTTTTTGCAGACCCAAGGTTAGGTGCAGTCATACTGGCGTAATACAGGCGAGCGAGGCGCGCGAAAACCGAACCCCCCTTACCGATTTTGCAAAAATGCCCCCTATCTCTGCCCGGTGACTTGAAACACTATCTGTGTACACCAATAGAAGGATGATTCAGGGGTCCTTATGACCAATTGTGGTGTTTAAGACCTCTTGAATTGCGGGAGAGAAAAGGATTTTCTAGATTTTGCAAACACCAAAAAATTAATATTTATCTTCAAATTCACGTGAACCCAATCTGTGTACACCCCTATTTGAGGGACTGGGTCAGTGGTCCTTGGGATTGAATTTGGCTTAAATGGGCTTTCAAGCGTTTGGCACTAGAAGCATTTTAAGCTTTCAGCGACGGACGTGTATTGCCAG
>JAMKCH010043634.1:0-20409 GCA_023653785.1 Ophioderma brevispina | reverse complement strand
AGTCTGGCAAGCATGGAAATTCCAAGGGTTGACCAGCTCCCTGGTGATATATTATCGCACACGATGACAGCACCCCGGCAAATGCATTAATTGCATAGAATCACAGACCATTTTTCCCTGTAGAGAGAGATAAGTACTCAGCCTACAAATTTAAATAAAGTAATCAAGCACTTCGGATTTACACATGCACCTTTAAATAAAACCCTAGAAAGTACATCTAAATCAAAAGTTACAGTCATTTTGGCCAATCCGAGCCTTTTTTTGGAGTAACTTAGAGATGGGCCCACTGTCACTAATTTTAACAATGTCTGGCAGTAGGGTTGGGGGGTATTAGAGGTGGTTGAAATCTGAAGGTCTTCAACACAGCTTAATACAAAATGACAGGTGGTGATGACTTCCAAGTTGAAATGTCCCAAATTGTGGAAGAGTTTTCAGCTCCTCGTATATGCAAGTCACATCACAGCGAAGTCCATTGTGTAAATAAATGTTAATGTGATATGTGATAAGGGATTTGCTTGGAAAGAGAAACTTATTCTCCACAAAAACAGCACATAAAGCTCAACACTTTGTAATGTTTGTGCAAAACATAAAAAAAAAAAACATCTTCAAAGACATTACTTTTTTATCACAAAAGTACAGTCTTCAGTTGCACTACAAGCACCATTTGCACCTTGGTCGCAAATGCGTAAATCTTTTTCTTGTGCATATGCTATTTCATCATCTGAAACGTGTGTGTAGGCCCTTCTGAGCATCAATCCAGTCCAACGTACGGCAACAATTATGATGTCAACGTCGGTCTCAAAAGATTTCCCCCAGCTGTTTGTCAAGCTAGTTTTACACGTGAAAATAACTTGTCATCGTCATATGACGCTTCATCATAACGCAAAAGATACATTGGACAAATGTGAAAAGTCATGGACCGAGCGTCACGATGCACATCACATTTGCACCAATCCTGAGAAAGTGACAAATACTTTAAAAATTGTGATCTCGGGTCAAAAAACATAGATTGCTTAAGGTCCATTTTCCTCCGATAAAGTGTTCAAAAGGTCGTTTTTAGTGTCGCTCACATCCATGCACAGTTTTAAAAAGCTTGTTTTTGGCCTTTAAGAATGAATGCTAATGAATATAACTTATACTTAGGAGTTATGTTTTCAAAATGCTCCGTACTAGATGTTGTAACCGGATGAGAAAGTTCAAGCAATAAGGCTAAAAATGCATATTCTTGCTTTTTCACACCATGGTGCCAGCCCAATCCGTTCTTTTAAATGTTTCCTGCTCGTTCGACAATATGTGCATATCACAGATTGCATTGCTTTTTATCAGCCTCTATTATGCACAATTGTAAGTTTAAAACATGATAATATTGGATTATTAAGTTTCGCAAGGGTTCTCTGAGAGCATGTCGCCCATATTGCAGACAGATACGTTACAATAATTCGAATGGATACAAATTGCTAAAAATAAATGACTACCTATGTTCCATATGTGATAAATCGAGAAGGATGTCAATTTAGATTATACAGTTTTGCATAAAAATCTGGTTTCTACGTAAACCATTTCCAGCCCTAGTAATGAAAGAAATCCTCGCGTTACGTTCATACCGCCGAAGCATACGTTAGTCCCTCCTTGCTACGGCTCTTGCAATATGGCGTGATACATAAAGTCTCGGAATACCACAACATGCTTTAGTATGAAGTATATAAACCTGATAAGTATAAAGACTAAGTCGGTGAAGCACGTACTTCATCAAGACCCAGCAGACTAAGGAAAACGGGCCCGACGATACGTTACGACAGATACGTTACTTCAGTGTTACCGTTAGGCAATATACTAAAAATCGGAGATATTTTTAAGATCACCAATGCAATGATTCCGTGTTCTGAGAATATTAAAGTTTACGATTTTCAATGAATTTCAGGAATTCCTAATGTTGATTTCGTCATGTTGGAGACCAAACTTGAAACATTTAACGGAGGAATGCCCTTACGAGCACAAAAGCTATCTCCTCTCTGCACACCAGCAGACAAGCAACCTCCCCCTAGTGGAGCATTGATTGTGCAGAATAGGGTCAATTCAATCATCATATAAACAAAGTCGGGATGACGACTTAGGGAGGGGTTATGGGGTCCTGAAGCAGTGAACTTTGAAGTGATTTTTCTTAATTTTCCTAAATAGTGGTCCGGGCTAGCGATAAGGATTTTTATTTGTTAGCAATATTTGCAACAGCTCTTGCTTTGATCATGTTGATAGAGCAAACGTACAAAAATGTATAGGGAAAAATTGCTACACACTCTTAAAAGTTGCATAGCAAATGGCAGAAATGTGTAGCAAACTGCTATGCTAAACAAGTTATCAAGAGCCCTGATAGTGCGTATTTATACAGTTACATATCATATTTGTAGCCCATGTCACAATTTTAAAATTCATGGCAATTTTTTATCTGGTGCCATGGTAACCACGTAAGGCCTCTGATGCTAAACAATTAGAATGGACGTAACTAAATAACTAAACGTGCTACTGGGACGGACTTGGGGGTATGTGCAGGGGGTAAATACGCAGTGAAACATGAAGCCGGATTTTTGATACCGTTCCATGGCAACGGCAATTGACCAATCACATAATTTCATGGCCGTATTTGAATTTGAAACACATATTGAAAATCGGGCTTCATGGTTCACTTAGCCCTCAGGTGCTGAATATGTGTGCCAAATTTTATGTGCATAGCATGTAGCGTCCTCAGTTTATGGGGTCGTTTTCGTTTTGGTTGTTTGCGTAATTTAACGAAACGAGTTATAGACCTCGAAACATTTAGAAAAAGTGAGGGCGCTTTTGATGCGAAAATGGATTTGTTTTTTAAATTTCATTTATACGCAATGATCATAATTAGTAATGAAAGAATCGATATCGGTGCATCCATTGTCCTGTAATTAATTTTTAAAATAATTCTTAAATATCGCAGGGTGAGAAAACACCAAAATACATAAAAAATCACTTACCCCAGTACATTTAATTACTTTAAATTATGGACAAAATAATATTGAGTATTTATTTACTTCGACTTAGCCAAAATAAATGCGTTAAATGGAGTATAAATAGTATCTTTTAAAATATCGTAAATATAACCCATTTAAATTTTTCACATGATAAAGCTATGGAGACTATGCGTTTTTGGCAAATTTCGGTTACACTGCTTCACTTTGGTCAGCCATATCTCGGGAACCGAATGTCGATTGCGGATCGATAAAAAGCATTTTGTAGATTATAGTATACACAATTAACCATTGCATTATCTCATTTTCGTAATGTAACAATTTTTTACCAAGTTCAGACCCCTACCCCCCCCCAATGGGTAGAGCAATGCTTGCTGATGCTGGCGTAGTCCTATCATCCAGACCAGAAAGCTAAACGAAGTATGGTGCTTCTCAAGTTAGGCAAAAAGTGGAATTATGTATGGGGACAATGTAACATAAGAGCAAAAAATGTACAAAGGTATCAAGAAAAACTGTCTATGTGATAAACTGTTTAAAAAAGTAAAAGAAAATAAAACCGTGGGAAAGACTAAATAATTAAAGGCGAAGAGGCAGCATTTGTAGATGTAGCAGTGAAAAACTGATGTCGGAAGTTATACAAAGGACTAAAATCTAAAATGACGCGGTTTTGGAGTGAAGAAGCTAGTCAACCTACAAAGATACAAAAAAAAAAAACTAGAAGAAGTCAGAAAAAAAATAGCAGCCAAAAAATATTTGATTCACAACAGACATGTTGTCTAAATCCATATAGGGAGGTTTGATTTTATTAAACAAAAAAAACCTGATGTTAAAGTGAGTGAAAGCACCTCCAGGCGATGCAAGCCTCATTTTGTTCGTCCAGCTACACAGCGTGATTTGGAGCTTTGTTTGCTGTCAGGTCCATGCGTCACTGTCAGGGGAAAGCATTTAGCGGTTAATGAATTAATAGAAAACAAAAAGCCATTATAGAACCTATATTTGCAGATGATGAAAAATAGACAAGATTGACATTTTTTACATTAGCCATGTTACCTATACTCCCAAACCACAAGGTCTAGAGATGGTCAAAACTAGATACATTTTGGAATCACTTATGATCGACAGACCATATTGGCATAATTTCAACAGATTGGAGATTTTAACTTAAATTGCCCCCTACTGAAAGAAGTGACACCACAATTGAGAGTACTACCTACCTAGCGTGATATCGAGGGTCAATTACTAACTAGCAAAAGTGTCAAAACCTTTTCGTAGTGAGGGGTAAACGATTGTGTTTGACCTAGGTCCGTGCTCCTTCTCTATTAGTGCAGACACACAGATGGGCCCACCAAACAGTGTAACAACTACTGAAATTCTCAAGGAGAGGACACTCATGATCCCCTACTCTTGGTATCATGGTTGATTACATCCTCGGCCTGTTAAAGTTAACTCACCTGTTGTGGCTATAACTGATTTCAACAACTAAGTTCCAAACATCGTGTTTTAAAAAACACAACAGGTGAAATTTGAAGACCCCACCTCAATTTAAGCGGCTGCTGGAGTACTCACAGAGGAACTTTCCTTATGGCAAGCACCAAAGTTTGTAATCGCAGCCCGAAACGTGAGGGTCTCAACCATGCTAAGCGTGATTCATCTTTACCAGCTAGCCCAGGGAGAACGGAGTGGATATCATCCTCCTCCAAGACACTCACTGCGAATCGAAGAGAAACTGCAAATGATGTTTTGACCTTATTGCTTCATTCCGCACAACAAGCATGGGATCGCTTCCTATGTGAAGCAAGGCATATAAGTGAGATAACCTTCAATCTTCAATGAATTCGACGATCCAGTGGATAAAATTTGAAGCAATGGTGAACCCACTTCACCAACCTCCTATAGCCACCACAGATTGGGCCGACTTCAACTCCCTTCCAGTAGTCGCGGCGCTACTTCGTCTGCGGAGATTTCAACTGTTGAAATACAGCATGGGGATAATCCAATACATGAACGAATGGCACAGCGGGCCTATTGATGGATTGAAGCCCAAGACTCCATGCTTCTTTGATAGTAAGGTCCACCTACCTTCATTCTAGCAGTCATCGGGACATGGACATGTCCCGACTGTCAACAGTCACCGCGGGAATTTCCGATCCCGCTGTTCCAGAACGGTCCTCCTAGATTTCCTAGATCAGGTCATTGCCATATCCTGGTCACCAGTGAAATCAAGGTCACGATCTCCAGCTCTACAGAAAGAGATGGAATTCAGGAAAGCAACTGGTCCAAGTTCAAAAACTCACCACGCGAACTGTCCTCCACGCTGCCAGACCGGCTTCATCTAACATCAAAGATGCATATTCTGACTTATGCTCCATGCCCACCAAGCACTAATGTTCCATCAAGAGGCAGAAGGGAATCCTACACCAACTGTTGCGGACAAAGGGAATGGACGATTTATACAAGCGTATTGTAATACAATGCGATAATGAGAGAATAGCAAAGGGAAACCAGCTACTGGATTGCTTGGCCCAAAGGACGCACCAATGGGAGGAGGAGTATCCAATATAAACTACCCCCACTCAAGCCGCAAGGACTGGAACACCATCAACAACGCTCACCGGCCGTAGCTGTCCAGCTAAGCAGTGTCCGTCTCTGCAAACTCCATTCGCTTCAGTACTGTCAACAATGGAAAGTGGAAAGACCACACTCAACAGGCAAAAGCCCACTTCGTGTGTTAAGCAGAGATTAAAAGCTTTACAACCTCTCCCACAGTCCAAGCCCTGTCCAACCATTCAACTACGATGAGATCACCGAAGCAATTTTAAAGTTCGCAAGAATGGGAAAAGCTCCTGGCAATGACAAACATCCATACAGAATCTGAAGAATATGGCACCCGAAAGTGTGCGATGGCTCCAAATTCCTTTTTACTGCATGGGAACCACCAAACACTATTCACTCAGATGGAACGGACTTCAAAGGTCATTGCTATCGTGAAGCCTAAGAAACCAGCAAATGACCCCAAGAGTTACAGACCCCATTCGCTATATCTCACATCCTATAAGCTGCTTGAGCGACTGATACTCGGCCGGATCAATGCTACGGTCGGGGCAAATTTACCCCGCACCCAAGCTGGATTCGAAAGGTAATCAACAACGACCAGAGAGCAAGACTAGTTAAGGACATCGAGACAGCCCATTCAGAAGAAAGCAGAAGTTTGGAGCAGTCTCATTGGACCTAAACTGTGCGTACGAACAGTTGGCACCGAGGCTTCTAAGTATCAAAATTCCCTGATGTCAAGCTTGTCAAGTCATTATGCTGCTCATCAAGGACAGATCTTTCCTGGAGGACATCATATGGGCAAGCAGTCGTGTAGAGAGTACAGTAGCAAGCGCAAACTTCGGAATGTTGTATGTCCCACATGGTTCTGTCCTGGCACCCAGTTAAAACTTCTACGTCTCAGATATGCCAAAGGGAGATTGGTCGCAGTACCATACGCCAAGCCGACACCCGGCACTTGAATAGATGCTGATTCCTTTGAGTCCTTAGAGAAACAGTGTTGCAGAAAGACCTCATCACTGTAAGCCAATTCCACCGATGGCACTTGAAATAATGCAAACCCCAAGGACCGTCAGTCTGTTTCCCCCCTTGCAAAGCAGATGCGCAAAAAGAGAACTACACATATCTGAGGAGAAAAAAACTGTTCACATGACCCACACCACCGAAGTACCTTGGGTCACAAGGAACCAGCCCCAGCCCTTTTACTTCAATCAACACACCAAGGCAGTAGCTGCCAAGACGCAAAAGCTCTCGTGTCAAACCTCCTCAGAAGGCTCGCAGGAAACTGGATGGGGTGCATTCTTTGACACCTTACATAATCAACTGTTGCCTTGGCAACTCCCTGCTGGAATACGCGGCACCAGTATGGAGTCACAGCGTACATTCACATAAGATTGATGTCTGTTCTTCTGACTGATGCAATTGCGACTTGTTCGTGGTTGCCTTTTGGCGACGCCAGTAGAATATCTTCCCTTCGGCTGGCATAGCTCTGCAAAACCTTAGGAGGAAGTTTCTGATGATCAAGCTCGCCAAGAAATGTGATGAACTGGTAGTCTAATCCCACCACATACACCCTTTGAGGATCAGAGAACTCCACGAATCACTTTGCTACAAATCCATGACACTGCGTCACAGTATCCCTATCGGATATTTGGATCAATGATGACAGATGGTATGGAGCAATGGTCATCCTCTACTTGTGAAACCTAAAGCAGTTTGTGGGCACCCATCCTAGCAAGCCAAAGGCGTGACCTTGATAGGAAAGGCTTGGGTCAACCTCAACAGACTCGAACTGGCGCTTGGTCGTACAAAGAATTCCTTCACAAGCTCGGAGTTGAACCAACAATTTTCCCCCAAACGCGATGGGGAGAGCCACAACATTAGCCACATCATAGATGATGTGAGGTTTCCAGTCCCAAGGGAATTCCAGGCGCTGATCAACGGATGATGAAACGATCAGTGGTTCAAGACGGATTTCCACTGTGATTTTGGACTTGCAGATTACGAACCACGAACGAACATCCTCAGACAGACTCTGGACATCATAAACGGGACAAGGGACTCGCCATCAAACCCAAGGGTTAAAACGTTACCAAAGTCAGCATCTCAAAGAACTTGGATTGCGATGCATGCCAGATTGACAGCTTGAATGGGTGATCTGATGTGGGCACAGATTCTAACATTCACTTTGAGAATGCTGCAGACAGAAGTCGGCCTACAAAGACTTCGCCACGAACCAACGTTCTAGATGGCACCCAAAGAAGCATTCAAAGACCTTAATTATGCAGATGATCTAAGGGCTCGAACGGCTGGTTCTGATGGGTTGCACAAGATCTACTAACATCACTTGAGAATGCTGCAGACAAAATCAGCCTACAAAGGACTCGCCATCAAACCCAAATATCTAGATGTCACCAAGACAGCATCTCAAAGAACCTTAATGATGCAGAGATCTGCTCTAACGGCTGATCTGATGTGGTGCACAAGATCTACTAACATACTTGAGAATACTGCAGACAAATCAGCCTACAAGAGAATCGCCATCAAACACAAAACTTCTAGATGTCACCAAAGCAGCATCTCAAAGATCCTTGATTATGCAGATCTAGCTCTAACGGCCGATCTGATGTGGTGCACAATTTAACAAACACAAGATTACCACCACTTGAGAATGCTGCAGACAAAGTCGGACTACATCTTAAGGCCAAGAAGACGGAATAGGTGGACCGACCATTAGGAAGATCATCATCAACCTTTCTGCCCCATACAGATGTCTAGTCCGGTACCCAACTCAAATAGGTCAGGGACTTCAAGTAATTGGCGTCCTATGTTGCCTGACAGCAAGAAAAGACTTCCTGTTCATGCAAAGGACAAGCTTGGCATGCCTGCAATAAAAACAATTACACCAAATATGGCAATATGTATTTACCAATTCAAACAAGCTTAAATTCTTTAGAGACTGTGTAGAGATTCTGTTAGATAGATCTGGAGCCCTGGACATGAAGAAAGAGCTTTAGGATATACTGGGATGGCGCGTACACCAGGCTTTCTTATGCGAGTACAAAAACATAATCCTGGCGTGAGCACATGACCAAACACAGAGCCTAATTTGCTGATCACTGTCATGGGCATTACATCGGCTGATAGATACATGTAAGATATAAAATAAAGGTATAAATATTCCTCTCATTTTCATAACTATTCATTAAATGTTAAAATTAATAGAATTAATAAAATGAAATATTCATCGAAATGTATTTATTTTTTATCCCCTGCTGATTTGCCAATGCGCAATTGTTCATACATGTGGATACACGTATGTGTTAACATGTTCCAGTTTGGCTAGGTCAAATCAGCAAATTTTCAGCAAGTGTTCATAATAAACTCTTTCAACTTTTGATGTTAAAATCACCATATTCATTGGATGCGCATGTTATGGGAAAGCACCCTCCAGAGGGTCATTGTAAGCAAAAACGTTATTTTCAAAAATGAAGGCGGTGGGGGGATGAAAGTTGCATAGCACTGTTCCTATACCCAAAACGTGGGTATGCCACCAAAAGTAAGCGAATGTTGAACCAAAAAAAAGGGCAGGGAGGGCAAAAAAGCAAAGGGGGGACAAGGGGGGGTGGGGGGTGGGGGGGGGGAGGGGGGGGGGGGGGGGGGGGTGGGGGGGGGCGGAGGGGTGGGGGGGCGGGGGGGGGGGGGGGAGGGAGGGGGGGGTGGGGGGGGGGGAGTGGGGGGGGGGGGGGGGGGGGGGGGGGTATTGGAGGGGTGGGGGGGGGTGGGGGAGGTTTTTTTTTTTTTTTTTTTTGTTTATTGGTTGTGGCTGCCATTTGGTTTTTCGATGGGGCACCATGGTTTTCGCACTTTTATTTTTTCTTTTGAAAGTGGGATCGGGTGAAAATCATCAAATGAGCATGTGTCGAAGTGATCTGAAACATTGACCTTCTATAGCCCACCTCTAGTAGTAGTAATTTAACCAAATTACATTCAGTTTTGTCCCAGCTAAGGGGGTTGGCCAGATTTGCCTCGTGTTATTAAAGCATGTGAGGATTGATAGATGAGGCAAAAGATAATTGACCGATGCCCTTCTGACATCAATGTGATGTGGCTCTTGTAAGCAACATCGGCCTTTTAGTTCTGCAGTGTAACCTAGCTCAGTACCCCACCTCATCAATATTTCTTTAAAACCGGATGGAAGTGACGGTTAGGCTGCCGACAATCAACCGACCCTGGGACCGCTACTTACTGGTTACCAGGATACCGGTAGCAGGCCCTCAAGAAAACCTGACATGAGGTGTGTTAAATTTTTTAATGCATTACCTTTCTTAAACTGGTTTAATATTTTCAGATAGCAAGTCCAATCCAGCAGTCATGGCGGCATATTATGAAAGAGAAGAGACTGTCAGCGGAGCTTGTTCAATTCATGAGTCATCATCTCCCTGAAACCGCCATCAGTAGTGAAAAAGGGACTCTTTGCACAGGGAGTATCATGTTATATGATCTTGCTAAAATTTCCCAGAAAGTCATTATCAGAACCCTTTGCTGGGACTTTGGGCTACTTCTAGCCCTGATTGCTTCAGCGGTTTGTATTAGTGCAGTGAAGCTAACAAATGGTAAAGTTAATAGTGAGACATGCAATTCTGCCGGATCCTTGTCATCCTGACTCATGGATTTCTACCAGCGTGTATTGCTCCAGGCTGTTTTTTTATGAAAACTGAACCCAATATTGGCTGATCTGCCTAAAGTAAGTAATTTGGGCAGCCTTGATATATAAAATCTGCCATTCTTACCGGTTTACCGCGATGTACCGGTCCGTGGTGTACGGAGGCCTCGGAATAATTACTCGGTCCATGCCGGGTAAAGGGGTTAAAGATGGCTATCCATATCATCCAACCATCCCCAATCTCAAGACATACCAAGTTCTGAGTGCTTTTTCTGCAAGAGATTCTGCTGATGCAATACCAAATGCGCATGGTTCTTTTTCAATATGGTCAGACATGGTGCACGGATCAAATTTCATGGATTTGTAATGTGATGAGTCATAAGGGGTTATCTTGCGATTCCTTTCCACTATCCAGGGATCGGCATCCTTTTATTTTACATCACCATTGATTTTACACCCTAGGGAACAATATTTTTAAAAAGTAAAACAAAGAATTTCTTGGGAGCGACAGGACAGAAAAAAAGCTAATAAACTGAGCAGTTAAGGGTGGTTGCATTCATGTTGATGGGGGGGGGGGTTACACATCTAAGACTAAAGATTAAATTTCCCTTTTTGCTATGCACGCGGCCCCCGCTGGTAACGTACAGGAGGGATTTTTTAGGATATGGAAATCTCTCAAATTTCACTGAGATCGGTTGTCGCCCACCTACAAGAATGTTTGGAAGGTTATTGGACAACAGGTGCAAAGAAATACCGCCAAACTGTTTGAACTTGCCTTCTATAGTAATAGTTCCCCATAGAAACC
The DNA here is from genome assembly GCA_023653785.1 of Ophioderma brevispina. Classification (NCBI taxonomy): domain Eukaryota; kingdom Metazoa; phylum Echinodermata; class Ophiuroidea; order Amphilepidida; family Ophiodermatidae; genus Ophioderma; species Ophioderma brevispina. The sequence continues at coordinate 9,395 of JAMKCH010043634.1, read as the reverse complement.
ATGCGTGGACTTTATGTCTGCACGACAGAATAACTAAATCATCATCTTATTACATAAAGACGGGTATCGGCTTATTCACTTCGGTGTGATTTAATACCTCGGTAAGCATTCCAAATATGTAAAATACCGGGGTTCGGAAAAATGGGGGCGCTTCTTTCTGGAAAATCTCCTCATGTCTCTTTAAATTCTGGCACCGACTAGTTGATGTAGTACACAGGTCATCAGTTTGAATAAAGCCAGAAACCCAAGTATGTTGGTTGTATTATTTTTTTCAGCACCGACCAGGGGTGTCTATTTCTCCTAAGGCGGGGGATTAGGTTTTGTCTCAATGGTTATTTGGGGAAGATTTTGATGCTTTGAAAGATTGGAACCCATTTAAATTTTGGGAAGAAATTGGGATTAAAATGTGGCAAGGAGGGGGGGACCTATTCTGTTGTGGGGCTGGGCAAATAGGCACCCCTGGCTGGCACCGACCTCTCTGGGGAAAGATAAACTAAATCTTTTGTTGCCAAGGTTGAATGTTTTAAGCTCGCTCTCAATCTGAAATTGGTCATTCTTACTTGAACATGGACTGTGATGAACTTAATCATCAGTGATCTCTTGTAGTTGTGTTGTACTGGAGAATGCGGTTTTTCTGCATGTGAGAGTGAGATCAATGAGCATCAATAAATTCATTTTGCATGATTGAAAACATAATTTTTTAACAACAAAGTTAAGGCTATCAAAAAGCCGTATAGATTTGGCCGAAAGATTTATTTGAAATTTGAAGTCTGTTTTGTTATTGAACATTACCAAGTTTGAAATGTGATGTTATGATAAGGGAAAGTGTAGTGTTTGTTTGCTTGTAAAATGTTTGTTTAACCATGTTATATGGTGACACAATATATGACAAATTGTTGAAGGTGTTGTTAAATTCTAATCCTTACTTTGTGGTCAGAGAACTATGCGGTTTATAGGATACACCCATGTATACCATGTAAAATTGTATACCCAAAAAAATATGACAACTAATAGTCACATTCCTGGAATAAAACATGTGACATTGATTTGAAGGCTCGGTGATATTTTGTGTCACCTGCCGATAAGGGCAGGAAGAACATAGGTATCACTTGTCCATATGTGATGTCTGTGTTTTATGGTCTGGTGTTGTGTTGTGGACTGCAGCTATAGCTGGCAGGACATGCAATACATTGTGCGTGTGTGTGGTGTTACTAAATTTTTATTTTTTTTTTATTGACCTCAATTGAAAAGTGCAATTGAACCAAACTGTCATAGGTGCCACCAGGGATCCCTTCATATGTTATGAGGTCAAAGGTCATTGCCAAGTCAAAGGTTCATATGCCAAGGTCAAAGTTCAGATGCCAGGTCAAAGGTCATATGCCAGGTCAAAGGTCATATGCCAATTTCAAAGGTCATAGCCAATTCAAAGGTCATTATGCCAACGATCAAAGGTCATGGAGCGGCCCACAGATTAATTTACGGTGGTGTCCCTGTGTAGTTCAGAGTTACTAAATAGATCTAAAGATCATTGTTCCCAAATGTTCTCACATCCGAACAAATTTAAAAACAAGAGAATGTGTCTTCATGTACATTTCCACAAGCTTTTCAGCTCTCAGATGCTAAAAAATCACAAAAAAAAGGGTTTTTCCTATTTTTACGTTTTGGAATTTTTTCTGTGGACCCTACCTCCTATTTTCATTTTCTGCAGATTAGATAGCAGGTGTTGATTTTCATAATTTCCTTGCTGAGGGTAACTTAGAAATATCCATAACTCAAGTTATGGCCATTTTCCAAAAAGGTGTCAAAATCATGTTTTTTGGGAAAAAATGCCCAATTTGGTTCTGGGTATATCTATGTTACCCGCAGCAGGGAAATTATGAAAGAGTACACCTCCTTTCATAATCTGCAGAAAAAATGAAAAAGGAGGGTAGGGTTCACCAGAAAAAAAAATTCAAACCGTAAAAAATATGAAAAACCCTGATTTTGTGATTTTTTACATCTGAGAGCTGAAAAGCCTGTGGAAATGTCAAATGAAGACACATTCTTTTGGTTTCATTGTTAAGATGTGACAACATATTGCGCGAGGAAAAAATGATCTTTAGATCTATTTAGTACTCTTGAGCTACACATGGGAACACCTTAAAGATAGTGAGCTGCGAAAGCCGAGAACCGCGAAATTCTAGTTGATGTCTGTTGTTGTGAAAAAGTGTTAACTTGCCTGTAAATCATTATATTGGGATGGATTGAACCCAAACTTGGGTCACAGACCGCTGCAACATGACATCCCCCATTTGTTATGAGGTCAAAGGTCACATGCAAGGTCAAAGGGCATGTGAGTTCAAGTTGTAAAATAGGCCTCTTAATGTAATAATGGAGCTCATTTGAAAAGTTGAAGTTCAATTGGAACCAAACTTGAATCATAGTGCAACGTGGATCCCCTCATTTGTTTATGATGTTAAAGTGGTCACATGCCAGGTCAAAGGTCATGTGAGGTCAAGTTGTGAGATTGGATGGCCCCCCCCCCCCACAGCTTCATTTTGAAGATAGTGAGCGCAAAAGCGAGAACGGCGAAATTATAGCTTTCCTTTCAATAGTTCACATGGTTATTTCCATGCAGAGAGACATAGATGAACATAGTACTGGATACCTAGTGGAATATTGGAGGATCTAGGTACTGAAGACAGATGCGATGTGAAGGCTTTGTAGAGATGATGGAGGCATATATACCTGGATTTAATGAACTGAGCAAGTAAGTGTGTGTTCTGATCATCTTTGGGACCCCCTGATTTACCCGGAAGTAGTATCGATTTTGATATCAGATGAAAGGCCGTATTTTTCTCAGTGTTGTCCTGAAATTTCAGCTTTCAAATCCATTTCCTTACCAAGATATAAACCAAAAACCGCTGTTTTAGTGGTTAACCATCAATATTAGCACAGTATTGAATAGGACTTTGCAACACGCATCATTGCATCTACCATCAAATGTATGTGCAAGTGCCAGGCTCTCATATCAAGTAGAGAACACAATACACATAAATCAGACCAAGCACCTTTAAAAGAAAGCAATTAAGAGACATGTAAATATCATTACAACTTTATTCCGCATCATGTGATCAGAAGAAAAGTTAAAGCCATTTCCATATGACCCCATTTACTGGCCGACAAAATTAAACAACTTTGTTCTTTTCTTGTGCAAAAAACAATGATATTTGTGATACGATTTGGAAAACCCCATCGAATATCACGCTTGCTGCCCACCCGGGGCTGGAAAAAAATGCTGAATTTCCTGGGAATACACTAAATATTTTCCTCCAAGATTGCAAAATTACCCTCCAGGATTTCATAATTTCCCTCTAATTCTTATGTATTTCTTTATTTAACAGACAAAATTTTCCATCCAAATATCTTGAAACATTTTAGTACATGGGGAAATGTAATGGATGTTTTGGTTTATTTTTTTTTCATATACAATTTTGACACCAATGTTTTTCCAATACAGAATTTCATGGAGAATCTGAAAATCATGGGTGTCATTTTTTAAAATGTGTTCTTGGGGGTTTTATAAGGGGGGAAATTTGTACAGGGGTAAACAATAAAAGTGTTTAAATTGTTTTAAAATTTATACCAGTCTGTTCGGCTGCTCATAAGGTTTCTAAAAAGGTATAGTTTAATTGCCACATTTACGACCTATTGTTTTAGTAAATAGGCTCAAGAAAGTTCAAGGTCATTATTTATAGAATGGTCCGATTTTGTTGAAACTGGTTTTAAATCGTTCATTGGGTCATATTAAATAAGAAAATGTACATAGATTCTGTGTTTCACCTTTCAAAGTGAGACTTTTACAGATATGACAAGTGGTCTCCATAGACCCTGTGCACCATTGCCATATTTGCCCTCTTGAATTATTATCAAAACGTCATTGACAACGCGACCTTTATATATTATCGGCTTCTGTACAGTAAGACGAACAATTTGGCACCATTTTTAGAACAAACAGATGATTCTGAAATTTTACCCCCAGTGTGACCTTGAACCCGTTTTACCATGTAACTCTTGTGCTATAACACTCAGGTAGGGCAAACTATACCTTTCTGTAATCCTTGAAGGTACTGGACATGATGGTATACTTTAAAACACATTTTGCCCCCTGTATAAACCAGTGTAAACATTGCCCCCCCCCCAGAATTCATCCAAGAACACATTTTAAAAAATGACACCCATGATTTTTGGAATCCTCATACAATTTTGATTTAGAAATACTTTGGTTGCAAGATTGTATATGAATTTTCACAAAAATACAGTTCCACATGTACTATTTCCTGGGAATGTCATTCCCAGATTCCCCAGGTTTTCCAGGCTCACCACTGCCTGCTTCATGGCTTTCATAGGCGTAAATCCCGGGGGGGATGGGGGGGATATATCCCCCCAATATTTTGATGAGGGGGAATAGTCAATACGATCATCCCCCCAATATTGATGCCTGTTAATGTGTTTTTCACCAAAAATAACCTCATATTTTACCATAATAGTTTAAAAATGGTAAATTCCCGCACGCTTCGCGCGCATTTTCTTCTAATTACAATTACATTTAACGATATTAGCTTCTAAATGGCAAATTTTTTGGCGCGCTTCGCGCGCACATGTGCTACTAAGGGATCTTTTCAGTAAACCCTGTTTCATTCATAAATTTTCGTCAACCCCATCCCCCCCATTGTCAAAAAGAAATTTACGCCACTGATGGCTTTGTGTCCTTTGTCCATTACAATCCACATAAATTAAACCAACATTTCGTGATGTGCACTTTTAAAAGAATTTTGTTGTGGTGTCATCAAAATTCATGAAATCCAATCCAAAGTACATCTTAATTTTGTCATTTCAGTGACAAAGTATGCAATGGATGTTTGAGCTAGCAGATCGTCCACCCTGTAAAGAAAAAGGTTAAAGTGTTTGTTGTTGTAAGCTCTCCAAAATGTGGAATTATTTGAGTAAAACCCTAATCACCTTGCAGTCTTCTTAAACATGTTTTCTTTGCAAGGAACACTCCAATGACCATTGAAACCATCTGGTACGTCATTTTAGATATATTTCATTATATATGTATGTAGATTCATGCTAATAAATGCCAATTAGTTATTGTGGATGTTATTTTCCCCAGAAACACACCCACCTGCATCAGAAAAGTGAAGGGTGGTGATTGTCCTCCAGGTGTAGGGCTGCTGCCCAGTGCCACAGGGCAAGTGAGAGGGACTCTAGATGAGCGGTTGTTGATGAAGACAAGTGGAGATGAACCAAACTGCCAGGATGTGGAGGACAGGTAATGGCAAAGGATAACCAGGAACAGAAAGATCCATATCTGGCATAGGAATGTCCCTAACAAAATACCACCACGGCCCCTGTGAACACTCAAGTGATGTTGGTTAATAGCCATTATAACCTGTGAAGCTGAAATGGTGCTTAAAGACACGATTCACCCGAAAGAGTCAAAATATTAGAACTTAATATTAGATACTAAGAAGAACTTAATTCAAGTGATAAGTTCCTGTAGATTTCTCATAAGTTTTTTTTTCAACTGAGCAATTGCTACAAAGTAAGAAAATGGCATTATTCATAAAAGGGTTCTCCATACAATGGGTGGTGGTAGGAAGTGTCCCGTAACGGACAGATGTCTAAATACCCGATGTTAAGGTTCGCTTCTGGTCTTACCATTGCAGGGTATGTTAGGGTGTCCCTACTTGTTACAGACAGCAAACTCTGATTGCATGATTTTTTTGATTTTAAGATTTCCAAATCACCAATAGTGTGCTGTTGCTTCAAGCGGCATCCCCAAAAAGTCCTTTCTTAACAATATGGCACTTTTTTGAAGATCTCACCCCAATTTTCAAATTGTTAGATTTTTGACACGGTTGCATTGGACTGGTTAATAAACTTTACCTGTGAATGGGTTCGCTCAAATGTAGTGTCCCCAAACAAGGAAATTTTGTACTTATAATTTAATATCTCGATCTCCGATAATAACATTCATGGCTTACTAGAAATCGGCCTTCCCAATATGAAATAATTGCTGGGAAATAGTGCCATGCATGTATTTATCTAATGCTCATCCATTAGTTGTGGTTGTATTGGGTTCAGGCAAGTTAAATTAGAAGTCATTTTTTCATTGATGTGGCATTATTTCATCATGCACCGATAAACTTGCATTCCAGCTCTGCTCTTAAGTACAATCTGGGATCCCCAATCTAATTACAAAATCGCTTATTGTATATAGTATGCTTTTTGAGCATTCTCCTTCGCAGGTATATTTTACCAACATATTAGTCACCAAACTGCAAAAATACACTTGTTTGAAAGTTGGGGACGCTTTTCAAAAGAGGTGCTGTTATTTCTTTCATTGAAATGCTGCAAAACAGGCATCCGTCTCCTTTGGGTATTTCAACAATTTTAAGCTAATGGGGGGGGAGGGGGTGAACAGTTATAGCAGTGTTTTTTGTTAGCCGCCAGCTATACTGGCAGGACCCGCTTAGCAATCCATTGTGCATGTGTCTGGTGTGTGTGTCACTACCATATTGTTAAGTTTTTTAAATTGAACTCATTTGAAAGGTTGGAAGTCATTGGAACCATTATCCATAGTTTGGGAGTCCAAGTGTGTGAAAATATACGGTTCCAAAACATTATAATGATAAAGTTGGATGATTTACACGCCCGATATTAATTGGTCTCGCTGTGAGTTTTAAAATATTTTGCTACTCATAGCCGACCATTAATCGAGCCAATTTGAGAGAAAACGTGGGGGCACCATGAGGGGTCACATACTCCGCTCACCACATTTCACCACCCCTATCTCGCCCTCCCGCGGCTATCCCCTCTCGCACTCTTCCACCATGGGACCACCCCTCATATGTTGATGAGATCAAAGGTCATGTGCAAGGTCAAAGGTCACATGCGTTCAAGTTGAAAAAATAGACTAAAAATGAAAAATTACCTTTGAAAAGTGAAGTTCAAACTTGAAGTCAGGTGCAATATGGATCCATCATTTGTTGATGAGGTCATAGGTCATGTGCCAAGGCCCCAAAGACTCAAAGGTCATGGGAGGTCAAGTTGGAAAATAGGCTGGACAGCCAACAAGATTATATTCTTGAATTAGAGCGAGCACAAAAGCCGAGAACCGCAAAATTTTATTTTATTTTCGTTTAGAGCAGCAATTAAAAAAAACCATGGCTGAGGTACAAAAACCTGGTATTGAATGTACACTGTTGTTTGGCTACACTCCAAGAGATATAACATCGTTTTTTGGTTGACTCAATAATCACAGTGAGACGCTGTAATGGGGAAGAAAAGGGGGGCATTCCCCCAAAATTTTTTTCTTTTGCCCTCGTTTGGCCCCCCCCACCCCCCGGCCGAAAGAAAAAGACGGATTTGGGCAAAATTCTGCGATTTGAGGCCAAAAATCACAAAATTTGGATAAAAATCAGCGATGTTGGACCAAAATTGGTTAAAAAAAATCTCCAAAGATTGATACTTTCCCCAAAAAAATTTTTACTTGCCCCCCAAAAAAAAATTTTACTTTTGCCCCCCCCCCAAAAAAAAATCACTTTGGCCCCCCCAGAAAAAGAGGTCTGGCACCGCCACTGGATCATGATCAGAACAACTATTCATTCATCTCTCATTGACCAAATGTGGATGAGATATCTTTTTTCAAGTAACTTGATGCTTTTTATTCACATGCCGCACAGGAAGAAGAAAACTGAATGATGCCCAAATCCGCACTGCCTAATAGAGCTGTCCCTAGTTCTTGTGGGTGGAGGCTCAGAAAAATGTTCACCATTGCCCATGGCCACATGGAGCATGATTGCAACAGCTCAATGTGGACAGACGATAGATGCGTACCTATGCAACTACTCACAAGAGCACAAGTGTTTTGTACCTTAGAGAGACATGGGGACATTTCAAGAACGATAAAAGCGCCCCCAATTTTTAGTCAAACTGTTTGGTTTTTTTGACGTTAGAATGCCTACCAGTGTCACCTGAGTGATAAGCCGAAAGCTGTCTTAAGAAAAATAAAGTTGATTTGAGCTTTATACAAGTTTATGTTACCATAGTTGTGAGGGTGATAAAAAATCATCTGCAAAATTCTCAGCTGACATGTTGGATTGGCCCTTAGAAAAAACTGAACAATAAATGACAAAAGTAAATATGATAAATTAAACAGCAATTAGGGTCCCATGATGAGAAACATGGGGTTCAATTCATCACACGCACTCCACCACATGTTCATCATGCGACAGAAATTTATTTTAAAAAGGTTAAACCTGGCTCTAATCAGGTGCTAGTAGATTTTTGCCGGTCTTGGTGTGTGACATTTGAATCTTAAAATAGCATTAATATTGGGCAAACGCCTTCAGTTAAAACGTAGACACTAGCTAGCGTCATTTCATGCATGTGTAGATAGTAGACAAGCAAGTGAGGGTCCTGCGGGAAATCTTCCCTTCCGAAACAAGACGGACATTGTGAAGTGTCTTGCACAGGCGCAAGGTAATATGGATAAGGCTGCACGACTGATGCTACTAGACCAGGCAGAAACTACCATGTCAGCTTACAATGCAAGTTGCTCGCATTATCACGTCCATCAATGTCTTCAGTGAAGATCATCACACCTCATTATTCGTTTGTTTATGTGGGCAGGCTGTTATTTTGTTGGAATACTATTTGTTGTATTTACAGCGTTCTGAGCCAGCATATTTTTCAGGTTAATTAATACCATGTTACCTGATTTTTCATGTAATGTCATACGTTGTGTTAATTCTAAAGTCATGGAGTGAAATGTTTTTTAAAGGACACTATCACTAAATCGAAAATCGAAAAAAAATATCAGAACTTCAATTTTTCATGTCTGTAACAGGGACAGGTATCCTAACATGAACTGCAAATGATAAGACAAATGGTCTTTTTTGGGTCTTTTAGAAACACCGCCCTTTTCCCTTTCTCTGTCAATTCGTAGTTGTAAAAGTTAACTTATGCGGATTCACAGATTAAATCCTTCACTTTAAGCCATTCCTGAAAATTACAAATTTTGGACCCATTTGGATGAATCATGCTAGTGTCTTTAAACAAATTCACTCTTTTATGTTTTTCTTTTTCTAAAAGCTTTTTCTTTTTACATTTCAAAGGATTGCGAATTTACAACAAAGTAATGTACACGTTCCGGCAAACACAATTTCTGGCGAGCAAAGGAAAACCGGTTTTAAAAAACCCATTTTTTTTTTTTGCTTCAACATAAAAAAGGGGGCGGTGACCTTCAACTCTCCATGAACCAATTGGTATAACGCTCTGCTAGCTGTACTTCATGATAAGTGCATCAAAAACAAAGCTTTTCCCTAAATGTAACCAATGCACCAATT
>JAMKCH010043633.1:0-12864 GCA_023653785.1 Ophioderma brevispina | reverse complement strand
TCAGTTTAAATATCAGCTCAATCGGATGATTTTGAAAAAAAATGACCTTGCCTCTTAATGACCTTTGATCTCAAAAATTTCAACATTTGAGGAATGTCATAAGGGATCATTTCATTAATTTCAGCTCATTGGAGCATTTTGAAAATTTGATCTTGACATCTTAATGACCTTTGATCTCCAAATATTTCAAATATGTTTAGATACATAAAGAGCATTTCCATTAAATTTCAGCTCAATCGGAGCATTTTGAAAAAAAAAAAATGCCCTTTGACCTCTAAATGACCTTGATCTCGAAAATATTTCAACATGTTTAGGATGCATAAAGAACATTAATTTCAGCAAACAAAAAAAAAAAATTTTTCATGCTCAATCGAGCATTTTGAAAGTTGGACCTTTGACCCTTGAATGGAACCTCCATTGACTTGTATGGCATTTATAACATTCCGCCAGTACAAGTAGCAACAATTTACCATCATAAGACTTGTCCCGTATTTGTCTTTTTCATGTTCTCATTTGTATTTTTTTTTACATGAATAAAGAAGGTAATCTATTTAACCATGCTACGCTACAAAATCAACAAAAATATTCTTTTTGTTTTATTTTTTGCATTTCTTGATTACGGAGAAAACATATAACCCCATACATAAGCCATCTAAATTAACACTTCCCCGGTAAATGTAACCGCACCTGAAGTAACCGATTTTTTTGCATTCATCATTGATAACTAAGAATTTTTTTTGTTTTTGACGTTTTTTGCCGGACTCGCCAGACAATAATAGTTTAAATGCGACTTTAAAAACCCAAGGTGACTTGACCGGAAGGCATTGAAAGGGAGCGCTGCCAATTAAAATAAAATCATACCCCGACACTAAAGTACAGGACTATATTATAGTTGAACGGAGTTGTGACTCCACATACCCTTAACGTTTAGAAACCATTCCTATATCTCGCTATACGATTGTTTTATCCTCAATGTAAGTGATTAACCTTTTCTTCTTCGAAATGAATGTAAGGCTTTACCAGCTGAAGAATTCTGGCTCTTGCAGACTCCAAGTTCTGGCATTCATACTGGCGTAAGACAAGCGAGCGAGGGCTACGAAGCGAGCGAAAACCGAACCCCCCTTAACCGATATTTGCAAAATCCCCTATGCGCCAGGTGACCTTGAAACATTTTCTGTGTACACCCAATAAGAAGCTGCAGTCAGGGGTCCGTATGACCCATTTTGGTGTTATAAGCTCTTGAATTGCAGGAGAAGAAGGGTTTTCCTAGATTTTGCACCAAAAAACTAATATTTTCTCTTCAATCAATTCACCTGAACCCAAATCTGTGTACATGTACACCCTATTGAAGTTGCTCGGTCATTGGTTCCTCTGATTTATTTGGCTTAAATTGGGCCAAGCGTTTGGCACTAGAAAGCATTTTTAAGCTTTCAGCGACGGACGTGTTGCCAGAAGACGAAGAAGAAACAGCCCAAATACAATAACCAGCCCTGCTACGCACACGGCTGTTAATAAACCGAGCAAATACAATAACCAGCCCTGCTACGCACACGGCTGGTTAAAAATTGACCAACATATTTCCAAGACGACGAGGATTATAGTGTTCTTCCGCACATTGTAATTCTTCAAACAATTTTGCCCTGGTTGTCACAGATGAAATAAAACCAATGCAAGGAAAAAGTACAAAAAGTACCTAAATGAACAGAACTCATACGAATTTAAGCAACTTTTTGACTCTAAAGTACATGTGACAACCAGTGCAAAACTAGTATTGGAAAATGCATTGTGGATAAAATACTATACTACTACTACCGCATCTTTCTAACAACGATATCATTATAGTTGACGTTTATTCAAAATTAAATGAATTGTCACGCTGACCAATTATTAATTTTGCTAAGTTTTCATTGCAATACTCTTTATGTATATTTAAGTTCATTATTCAGATATAATTCGAAAACTTTTTTCGATTTTATACTTTATATCATTCCATCGAGGGTCGGACAAACATACCTTGCATATTTTCGACTCTTTCGATGATTCAAAGAAAGCGACAGCAATTTTCAACTACAATGCAACTGCATAAATACCTGTGAATTTATGTTAACTTCCAAAATAATGTATATTACATGCATGTACATTTTCCTGTGCTTTTTGTTCTATCGATAAAAGGCAAATTTAGTTTTTCCGATCATGTATTTCCATAGAAGGGTTATTTTTCCACCTCACCACGGATACTTGTGATTCACTGCCCCATATCCCTGGTAATACAACCGCTTCGATTTGCGTTCAGCTCCTATCTTTGATACATTTTCCAAGCCTCGATTTTTTTCCGCTCATTCTTCTTATGGTTCCTCTTTCATCTTCAACAATTCATTCTCCATGCTAGCTGCCTGCTTGTAACCTTATCCTCCATTCTCAGAATAAATTGTTTTAATTCAGTTGGCAACTGACCGGTTCCGAGTCGGTTCATGCACCAGTTACCTTAATTTTATTTCCCGCGGTATCCATTGGGAAAAGTTTCCGAATTTCATAGTGTGTCAGGAAAAGTACTGTGGGTCAGATGGGTCGGTTACGGAAACTCACTCCCGTATCAGTGCCTGCGGAGCGGTGATTCTTGTTGTTGCCTACCTCCCATACTCGGTCTTGGACACTCTAACCTTCGTATATGTCCCGTCAGGGTCGAACTTTTTTATCCGTGGTTTCTGAGGTTTATATTTAAAATTTTTCGGCCTGTCCGTTGTGAGAGTAAAACTGTTCACGTATTAACATGGCGACGGTGCTCATACTTCTGAATGCCACTTATCTTATAACGATTACCGTCAAAACTCCATCCACTTTCCAGAGCATGGAAACACACAAAATTGCCACAAATAGTTTGATCGAACAAGATCCAGTGAGATTGGCATGCGATATTCAATATCGGGATGAGAGAGAGAGGGGGAGAATTGGGTGAGAGAGAGAGAGAGATAACAGACAAACAGAGAGGGAGAGAAGCAAACAGAAAGACGATAATAAATCGAGCGAATTTCCCATAATTGCATAATTGTATTCTCCTAAGCTACTTTCGGTGATCAAGTCTTGACCGCCAATTAACCACTTTTTTAGGTAATCGTAGAGATAAAATTTCGCCTCTGATTCACCTTTGTACGTATTATCGGTTTTTCATTCAATGTTAATGATTCAATACGCATTAGAAATTTCCAAAAGTAACAACACTAAGGGTTTAAATAACCAGACTGGGGGAATGACCTAAAAAGAAGGAAACAAACCACACCACATATAAAGAATATACCAAATAATGGGGGGGGGGGGATGCGGAAGAAAAACAATACAATTAAAGTGTATAATAAAAAATTGAACAAATAATATGATGAATGAGAGAAAGGAACAAAGATAAAAAAAATCAAATACACCTGCAGGGGTGTTTATACACTGTAAATACAGAGTCAAATGTGACATTTGATATTTATTCTCGAAAAATCGACAGTTAGATTTTTCAGGCAAATTGGGTCGTGTTCCATCGTACGTCCTCTGTGGATTACCACTTCAAGACACTTGCGGTTTAAAGTGAGACAAAATTTTTGATTACATGAAATGGAATGATCTTCGAGTAAATTAATAGGCTTTAGGTTTCACAATGCGCGGTTTTAAGGATGCGAAGTAGTGGTTTTTAAGGTATTAAATAATCGTATCGTTGATATAATTAGTAAAAATCTGAGGTAAGTGTCTCAAGTTTTTATTCGTAACTAACCGCTTATATATCATATTTTAAAAAAGATAATCAGCGTTCGCATAATTTTTTTTTAAATTACCATAATCCAGTCTATATCATTGATACTGTTATAATATCATGGACTGATCATGGTATTATATGCTGTTGTAAGTTTGAGTTTTAAATTCTCAGTTCCTGGGTATTCATTTGTCGACTATTTGTTATGATACGTAAGAAACCTTAGATGAACTATTTGTTATAGTATCCCGACTTTTTGCAAGATATAACATTATTTCTTAATGTTAACTTTGAGAAAAGTTACATTTATTTGAACATAACAAATGGGATTCCCGGTTCTACTTTGGGTAAGACAGGTGTGTGTTTATGTATATACATTCTGGGAAAACCCGGGTATAGAAAGCAAGTGTTTTTTTTCTTGTCTTCATTGCAAAGTAATGATGCAATTACAGATTATTGCAACACCAAGGAATTTCGCTTGCAATATGGCAGTATAAAGCTCTTGTCATGACAAAAGCTTGGTAGGCCACCACTGAACCGCAGTTAGAGATGAGTACAAATGTAGTATAATTTACCAGCTTATAGGTATAGTAATATTGTCACGGACCGAGGGTGTGAAAATAAAGGCACTGGTTTAGCTTAATGAAAATAAAAATGACTAATATACAAAAAGGCACAAAATGCAATTCATATTCGTTTCAATTCAAATTCACTTTCAATTTCACATTTATTGATTTTGAGAAGCAATTTGCCCATTGCACAATCACTTTTACTTTGTAAATTTCCTGTAAAATATATAGTTTTACTTTATTGCACAACAGTTCTCATTTTAAAATTAATCCTGCTGACCGAGATATGGTTAGATCCACCAGCCAGGTCCTCAGGGGTCCGTTCCCGAAACTATGATCGTAAATTTCATCTTACGCACGGCTTAAGATTTTGGTTACGACCATGTAGTAGCGTTCCCGAACAGTGTACTTAAGATGCTCGTAAGTGCATTTCTACCAGTAAACCTACGGCAATCTTACGTTAACATAAACTAAGCCGATTTAAAGGTCATTCCATTCATTGATTGGGATTAAAATTGGGCTCTGTCTGGGTGCAAAAGTCTGAGACACGTTTGCGAATATTACCATGTGCCTATTATCATCAGGTATGAATGATTTTTATTGTGTGGTATCTATAGAACTTTAACAATTAGTATTAAAACACTCGGACAGGGTTCGCTTGATTGTCGGTCAACTTGGTCTGATTCGTTAATTTATTTTTTTTGTTCGCGTGTATGTATGTGTGTGTGTGTGTTAAACTCTTCAATATTTTGTTTATTTGCTTCATGTAGCTCCCGTGCTTCACTTCTTTTTCATCACGGTTATTAATTAATTCGTTTAGTATAGAAATGTTTAATTATAGTGACTATTTCAGTTAGTTATAGCTCTGCGAGTGAGAGCTGTTTAATTTCATTTTTGTGACCAATTTAGATGTAATTCATACTCTAGTTTGTTATTTTCTTTTTTTAAATCGAAATTCGGGAGGGTCCTTTTATTATAAAAGAAATATAATTTAAAACTCAATATCGTGTTAACATGTACACGTAGCTCTATACCATAACTTACAGGTAAAATGTACATTTTAAATTTAATTACTGCAAGATGCAATGAATACTAACTGCTTGGCACATGGACGGTATTGTAAAGTTTTCTCAATAAATATAACATAGACCTATATAACAAGATGTTCCATGTAGATCAAATCCTGGAATTGAAGATATTGTTCTTGAAATATGGATTAAAGACACTATCAGTGATTTGAAAACTATTTGAAATGTGACTGAATAGCTTCAAAGTGAAGGATACGTCTGTAGAATTCTCATACGTTACCTTTTCCAGCTGTAGAATTGACAGAAAAGGAAGAAAACGTCAGTGTTCCAAGATACGATTCTCCATTCAATTACGTGTTGTAGTAAGTGTCCGAACGGACAGTAATGACTAAAATCTCCGATTCTGTCCTTATTAGGTTGCTTCTGGTCTTATCATTAGCAGGGTATGTTAGGATACCTGTACTTGTTACATACATGTAAAAATCTGATTTTGATGATTTTTTCGATTTGCTGATTTAGCAAATCGCTGATAGTGTCTTTAAGTATATATTTTTTTTTTGTTTTATTGGTCTCGGGTTCCAGATATGTTTGTATCTAAATTTGCACATTTAAGATTTTTGTTTTGAGCAATGAAAAATATTACTTGTTAGAGGGTCAAGTTGGTCATGATAACCTACATAAAATTATTTTCTTGTTTACTTTGAGCAAAACGGGTTATATGGTTTATAATTTGTCTGCATAAACCTATGTTACAAGTGCTAGCTACCAAACCCTTACCCTAACAGCCATAATGTCGCATTGATGATCCCACTCTTCATAAGACGCTTAATGACATCTCGCGTATATTTGTATATATTTAAAAACAAGGACACAATAGGGTATAGGCATATTAGTTTTCGTCTTCATTAGATAACATGAATAATATAGTTGTGTGTCAATATACTCATGCACAAGAGCAGTTATTCATGTAGACAGTAATTTAGGCATTTGAACCCTTTTTAACCTCACAATAACATGTTTACTTTTCTTTACAATGCCAATGTAGGTCTATACGCTAGGTGTAATAATTATACAAGAGAACTTTCTCTCAATACCCTTAAATCTGGCCAGTGCCTAACGATGTCGTGTGACGTGTTCACCCGAGCTAGCCTAGGCCTACAGTACAGAGACAACACGTACTATTCCTCACTTAAGTAATGGAAAAAACCCTACATTTATATATGAATTTCCACAATTTAGACATGCTGTACTCATTAATCACTTCCTAATCTGGCATACTTTCAACTTGTGGAAGGGGATCACTCAATTTTGGAAGTAACGGTGATGTACTTAAAACTCGGAGGTCTTTTGGAGACACGCCCCTAAAAATGCGAGGTTCAAATACACAAAAGAGGTATATTTTTATATAAAAAAAGGAGTCAATGTTTTGAAATTGTGAGAAATTCCGACAAGAGATAGGCCTACATATGTCTTTCAAATTAGTTTTGAAAATCGGTCATTGAGTGACACTGAGCAAAACAAAACTGAACTAAAAAAATTCACAAAAACACATAAACACATACACACACATACACCCCACCACATACACCCCCATACACACACCCAAAAACAAACACAGGGTGCCCCCCAGGTCTCGTCTCGAGCATGTTCAAGATGGTTGGAATATCTCCTACAATCATCTCCCAGCCTCAATCCCCTTTCCAAATAAATCACGAATCACTGCTCTTCATAATGTCATATATCAACTGAATCGACATGTCACGTTACGTCACTCTGAGTAGAAGTAGAAATGGCTAACTTTACGGATAATTGCCTGTTCCCTGCGACTAAGTTAAGTTCAGGAAAAGCATGAACAGTCGTGGAAATTAGCGTACGTGCTAGATACGACAGACGTAGATTTTTCGTACGTTTGACGAAAATCTAATGCATATAAGTTTTCGGGAAAGCAGTAAATTCGTAAGTGTGAACTTTACGCAAAAGTTGCGATAGATAGAGGCTACGACTGTCGTAAGACCACTTTCGGGAACGGACCCCAGGACTGCTGGTGACGATAAAACAAACTTCAGGCCAAGACGAATAATTATTTTTTAATTAAACACCCTAAAACATTGGCCAAATAAAAATTTCCAGAAATAATCTACAAACCTCGAATCCCAAACTCAAGTTGGCTTAAATCATTCTCGAAAATGAAATGCAACCCTAGATCTTTGCACGCGACATTATGTCATCAAGATTTCGGAACCCGACTCCATGGTTTAATACTAAAATTAACCTAATTACATCCTTAATTACCTTAAATGACAAACTGAGGGGCGTTAAACGGTCATGCAAGGCCCAAGTTGCATAATGCCTTCAAAATTACACAAACTGGCAGTGTGCATGTAATTTGAAATTCACTGATAACATTCAATAAAAATCTTAAATTTAGACTCTGTGCAAAACTGCAAATATTGGGGGGGGGTGTTAAAAAAATCGGCCCCTGCCACTGCAATTTCTTTCAGAAAATATATAATTAAAAAACATAATTTATAACAATTGCAATCATGAGCGGGGCTTATATACAGACGCCGCCCAGCCACTCATGATGCCAGAACAAACCAAATACCAAACGCGCTTAAATATATCAAACACAATTTTGCCAGTAGGCCTAAATTTTGAGCAAATTATGACACTTGCAAAAGCTGCACACTGGCAAGTGAAACTTCTGCTACGTACCGGTCTATGCGATGAAGAAACAAATGGACAATTGCATGGCTACTTCCAAATGATGCAACACCTGCTGTCAGTAGGCCTTCATTTCAAACAATGCAAAATTACGGCATTCTTTGCAAAAGCTGCGCACTGAAAAGTGAAACTCTGTTACTATGTCTACTGCGACTGCACAGACCAAATGAGAACAATTGCGATGCGACGATCCAAATGATGCACACAAAATTAATACCCAGCTGCTAAAAATGTCCACATGCATCAAGACAATGTTCTTGAAACTAGAACCCTGGATGAATGCACAAATCAAAAGCACGCAAAGCTTCAATTTAAACCCACTTTAAGTTTTAACCCTAGGCATTTGTATAATTCGTCACCTTTAAACGCCGGTCGGCGTGTATGCGTCCAATAATTAAATCCAAATGGCGTCTTTCCTAATATTAACAAAAAACATAAACATAACGTGAAAATTCGAAAGCCACATCCTCGAAAGGTTACCGCGGAGGAGCTCAGTGACTCATCTAAGAACTCCGCAGCTAGAAATTCTATCTAGGCCAATCGTACAGCCCAATAATATCAAAGCCACAAACGCCTCAACTGAAAAGTTGGGAGTCCTGACCACAACTCCCAGGCGCTGCCACCGCCTATTACACAAGAAGGCCTGAGCGCACAGCACCTCTTGTAGTATTAAACATTTTAAGGCTCCCTAACACGTGCAATGACCTTTTTAAAGAGGATTTAAATGCTCGGAAAATTTATACAAATTGACAAAACTGGCGTCAAAATGCAGAATTATATAAAACTACTCCCTGAAACATTACTTATAAATAAACCAAAAAAAAGTTCCCAACCCATAATATATAAATAGTGAAAACTCGCACCCGAAAATATGCATTCCAGTGCAAAGTTCCACAAAACATTACACCCTAAGCCACATGCACATGTCACAGGCAAAGTAATACAAAACCAAAGTCTTGACCTTTGTCTGAGAAAACATGGTCAGAAGCAAGTTAATTTTAAGATGAAAAATACAAGGAACCTGCGCATGAACTTTATAATCAAGCTCTGTTAGGCCGGCACATGTATTTTAAGCCAAGCTTGTCCACCAAACCCTCAAGCACGTCGGGTACTTGAGACATTGTTGCCATACTAAACCCTAACCACATTGGACTTTGTTATCAGTCCCTAACTGGATTCCTCGGGCTGATAGCGCTGACAAATGCCAAAAGCGTGGGTCATTACAAAATTGAAACCGAAAATTTATTTGACAAACATGGGATAATTCAGCATTCTGCCACATCCCCCAACATGCGTTCATTCGCCCAAGAAGCCGAATTCACAGGGTTGTGGCACAACACTGAATTCTTTCCGCCAAACATAGCCAATGGCTAAAAGTCCCACAGCTTGCATCACTCATGTTTGTCACTACCGTATGCCAACATCAAATATCAGTACCATTTACGCACAAATTAATTCAAAATCCACCTTTTGCAAACGGTTCAGGCAGCAAAATGTCCAAACAAACCTGATTCAAAATTCAACAACATATATTTTAATCCTAAATACTTAAATGCTACCTAAATTAACTTTTAAAAAATTTAATTCGGGAGCTTTGGGTCCAAAATAATTTCAACTGGCAATGGACAGGAAATTACCTTAAATTAACAAAAAAATAGCCAACATAACTCACATACAAATAACTTGCATCCTCCACTTTACATGCATCTCTCCTTCACAATAAAAACGTGGTGAAAACATCACCAATAATAGTCAATAAAATTGTCCCCACATACATGCAGAGCACATCCTTCTCTTCAGAATCCAGTCACCACACTACAGCCAGTGCCCACATAAACACACACAACACAAAAGAAACAATACCAAAAGATCCAATAACAATAGAGGGAAGTTAGCAGATGCAGAGAGTAGAGGGGAAGCTTAACAAAGACAATCACAGATGCCCAAACAAAAGGAAGAATGCCAGGGCCAGAGGAAAGGTTTTAGAGCACGTAAGAAGCATTACAATAGCTAGAGTGAATGGACCTCAAATTTGTAATATAGTAAATCGAAAATACCACTTTGTACAATATATGCCAGGTTTTGATAAATCCCCGGATTAATATACTCATGCTGCAGACTGTGGTGTTGCCAGATGCCCAGAGATTTCTATATTTTTACTTCAATTCGTTTTGAAATCAAGGTTGATAAAGAAGAGAAGATAGTTATACGCCCAACGGGGTTGTCATCAAGAAACGTTTAAAGCGCAACAGTGCCACCTGGAAATCGTCGGAACAACGCAATGTGTAATTATATGAACTACCAGACCATTGAACTTGAACTTAACCACCCAGTAATAGAGAGGTCACATCAAGATAAAGTGAGATATTGTAGATTTACACTTTACTTGTGTAAAGTATAACTTGTGTTCCATACCTTTTATTTACGTAATCATGTTTCGGATATCCCAAAATTCTTGAACTGATCATTTCTGATCAATAAATTGGAAGATTATATTGTGGACCATGCTCCTTCTCTGTCCTTCTCTCGTGTCTTGTGTTATTTTATTCATTGAGATATCTTGACCTTACTGACCGCCCATACCTGCAGTGTATGTACATTTACTACCACAACCTACATGCATTGATTTTCGACTTGACTTTGCTGGTGGTTCAGTATAAACATATTTGTTCCTCTGACACCCTCTACCCCAACCCACGCGAGCTCCTGCTTTCTTTCCCTCTCTCCTGAAAGCTGTCTGTCTGTCTTCTCGCTACCCAATTTTCTTTGTTGAATATTGTCAGCTTTTAGGAAATATTACTTGACAACTGTACCAGCCAACAATGCTTTAAATTAATCTTGTCTGTTCAAAGGCCAACACCATTATCATTTTCTATTTAAATTTGATAAGCGATTGCACCGGGTATCTATAGAATCATGTCAATTCCTTCATCAGAAATATGACCCGTAATAACTTAATTCCTCATTGCAGATATGTTTAAGACAAAAAATGCCGTATATATCTAGGTTCGATATGGCTCAAGTCTGTTTTATTTGTGCTTTGTACTTTCCCTGACTGTTCTCTCTCATTTCCCGGCATCCTTTGCGATAGATTCAAAAGTAACCGAGAAAAGAAATTAAAGTGGAGTTGGGTGCAAATTGGGCGCAACCCGGGAAAACTAATATTGTGGAACAGGTTAAAAGACTTGGTATGGAGACGCATTTTAGCAACTTCTATTCGTTGGTCATCCGAAACGTAACAGGATATGATATAACGGAACAAGCAAATTGGGAATATTTAGAGAAAGCAATGGAAAAAACTTTGGAAATCGCTAAGGACATAGTTAAAAGCAACAAACCGGACATGTCACAAAGAGCTGCCTTGCGAATTGGTGGCTGGTGCCTAAGACACCTGTAGATCATGCAATTGAGTATTATGTATACGATTTTGAATGGGCTGACATACCGGCAGTTACCTCACTTCAATCGACAGCATTCTTACCGTATGGCGAAGATGTGTTATTTGTTAAAGATCAACGCGGATTCCAGTATATATTTCACGATATAGTGTGGTTCCTACAGGAAGACCCATATTTAAATCACATTCGTCTCAATAAAACTGTAACGTCGGTAGATCAGTCATCCGGTGATAACGTAACTGTGTAATGACGGAACTGTGTATACCGGAGATTATGTGCTCGTGACTTTCGGCCTTGGTGTAATGCAAGAAGGATTGGTGGAATTCAAGCCCCCTCTCCCAAACTGGAAAATTGAAGAACTCTTTCTGTTTATAATGACTTCTTTTACCAAGATCTTCTTAAAATGGCCCGTTAAATTCTGGCATGATGAAGAATGGATCATCCACGCGAACGAACGACGCGGATTTTATCCAGTTTTTCTCAACTTAGAAGCAATGGGTTTCCTAATGGAACAAACATTCTGGTTGCTTTTGTCACAGGCGATGAAGCTCGTCGTGTAGAAAGTCAACCAGATTCAGAAACCAAAGCTGAAATTGAGGGTGTTCTACTTGGTATGTATGGGATCGACGCGGTTCCAGAAGCTGAAGAAATTCTAGTATCAGGATGGAATCGCAACCCTCTCCATCGCGGTGCATACTCTAACTGGCCTGTTGAAGTGTCGATAGAATGTTTTCGGAAGATGCAGACGAGAGTTAACCGTCTGTTATTCGGCGGAGAACACACCGATGAAGTGTACAATGGCTACGTGTTTGGCGCTCAACGCAGTGGCGAACGAGAGGCAAAGAAGATCCTACAGTGTCTCAACGACGTCTGCGATGACCCAATTTACCCAGGATCTGCTCCGTTTACTGCGTATTCCAGCATGATTGTAATTTTAACTATTGCTTTTTCACTATTTGTGCAACGGATTTAAAACTCTCAATAAAAGTAATAATACTTAACGAATCATAAATATAGAAAATTTTATAATGAGCAAGATAGAGTGTTAGTAGCCAATTATGATTTTTTTCTAAATTTAAACTAGATGTTGCGACTTCGACCTAAAATTAATTTTGACTACTTTTTCATTGATATATGAAAGGCAAATCTGTTAGGTGGATGAATGGGTATTTGTGTGCATGCGTGCATGCATGGATGGATGGACGTATAGAGTTACAATAATGATCTTATTAGGAATCACTGTAAACCTGCAAGGCTGACAGTAAAATACCATCATTTCAGAGATCTTTCTTGATTTTCATATTCTATTGAAAACAAAAATTAAAAGGTCTTTTGTAGTAGGACTTAGCCAGGATTGAGTTCTTTTGTGAATACGGGCCATTGAGATTGGATTGCGATCATTTTGTTCGTGG
>JAMKCH010043632.1:0-12277 GCA_023653785.1 Ophioderma brevispina | reverse complement strand
GTTGTTAGCATTTTCTAATTGTTCTCCGTAATAAACCTCCTTAGCATGATGACTGAGTTTACCAGCACTGCTGATTGTACATTGTATGCATCTAGATCGAACTATTTTCTAGTTTTTACCATTTTCTCTCTAACCGTCTACGTTCAAACGGTGGCACATCAATTGTTCTTATTAAACCAAGGGTGATCGTGGTCTATAATGCGGGAACGCTGTTGAGGAGGTGCATGGGAATCGGGTACACTAATTAAAGAACTCCTCAAATTTTACCAAGCACCTCATCAACTGAGCCTCACGCAAAGGTCAAGACTGCCAATCATGGGATGAAATTCATTTGAGAAGAGTCCCTTGTCAAATATTCTTTATATTTCTGTGGTGGCACATAGTTCTCATGAGTGGTGATTTCTGGCTGCTAATCTGTACAATTAATCAAACGATGAACAGACCAGCCCAGGCAAGAGGCCCCACCCAGCAACTAATCAGTCTTCAAGACTGATATGATCAGGTTCCAGAGTGTGAACATCTTTATGGGTAGGCCCATGATCTGTTGATGAAAAACCATTAGCATCCAGAATCTTCCAAAAAATGAATCGACTCCGGTTTTGCGGGGAAGTCGACATGCACGTTGAAACACCCAGCAGTATCGTTTTAACGGGGAACAAGAGAAATCTCATTAAGGAAAGTATCAACTCCTTTAAGAAGTGGACTATTTTGAACCCATTTCCCTGGAAGTGGTGGACGATACACAGGGATTAGTCTAACACTAGTTTTATTTATTACCATCACAAGCCTGCTCAAAAGAAAGGTGTGTTAATGCCTGTGGGTGTATTTTGAATGTTTAGGCAAGTTTGTGGATTATCGAATACCCCACCATGGTCATCATACTTCCTGGGGAAGTTGCAGGAAGAATATCTCAGGCAGCATCTCAGCTATGACCACAGGATCGCTTTCAGGCCAACCGTTTCAGTTATCACAAAAACGTCCCATATTCTCCATAATGTCATCATAAATAGAGACCGTCTTTTTACTTACGGACAGAACGGGCCATTCCATAGACGGATGTTGAGAAATTTCATTATTGTTTAGGAATGTCACGGCTGTTGCTGGAGTTCCGGTTGACTGCCCAGTCATGATGGGACAATTTTTGGGTTTAGAATGGCTGGAGAAGCTGAGGTGCTGTCGGGGGTCCTGGATGGGGGAGATATGGATTTAATTATCAATGTTAGCCGGAAGGTGGAATGGTAGGTTACGATCATGTTGAATGTTTGGTGACGGGACGTCACTACTAGCATGATTCTACGTTTCATGTCTTCCCCCCGGATGTGCTCTTGTTAAGAATCTCATATTATATCCCAAAAATACAATTACAGGAAAAACCATAAAAAAGAAATTAAATTACAATGTCTAAATACAAAATTACCGATAGTTAATACAAAGAAGACAAATTACAGATAGCTTATACAAGAAGTGCTAGTAAAAAAGATCAGAGATGGTTCAGCAGGTCAAGGTCAGCGAACACGGTCTAAATGCCGGCTCAAAAAGACACAAAAAGTATAAGCATAGACAGATGATTCAATATTAACAATGCAGTATTAACACTTAAACCTTAAGAGCAATATAAAAAAGCAAAATTAGTGAGCATAGCCGGCAGTTATAGGATATGAAATAAAACCGAGATAGACGCCGGTATGCTGTTACAGGGGCAGAGACGAGGACGCTTTTGTATAGGAAGGAAATGAAGGTGACACCACGATCCATAGCCCGGAATAATACATATACCTTATGAACTAAAAAAATCGAAATCATTTCAAAATGATATACGCACAAATGGCTCAGAAACTACTGGAACCAAGACCCATTTGTGGTGTTTATAGATTGGGTCAAAGGTCAAGTGGGACCGGATAACCCAATCACAATCAAAATCACTAAAAACTCCCTGAGCTGATGCTAGAAAATGCACTAAATTAAAAAAGCTGCTACGATTACGTCATCGATACGAACACACACACATAGACCGAAAGGGCTGGCGGGCCAGCGACCCCCTCGTGGCTGCCATCCCTGCTCATATAAATGGGGGCCGGAGGCCCTGGGTTCGTACCCACCATAGATGTCCAATCTTGTAGTTGGCTTCTATCCCTTTACCCCTTCCTTCCCTCTCCGTGTTCGGGTTAAGGGGCCATTCTTTGAAAATCTATATGGGTATTTGCAGATCTAGCCCCATTTTGTAAAGAAATAACAGCACATTTTTTTAAGAGCGCCCCAAATTTTCCTAAAAACTTTTTAGATTTTTGCTTAGTTGAAATTGATAATGGGCTTGTAAACTGTTACATGTGATAGTAACCTTGAACTTGTATATCACAAAAGAAGGAATTCTGTAATTAGAATAAATCAATACGGTATATTGATAATTGTGTGGCTGGTGCTGAAAACGTCCTTCCAAATATGAATTAGAGAGGAAATAGACGCCATGTATATGGTCTATTTCATCCATTAGTTGTCAATTGGTTCAGATGAGTTCAAGTAGAGGTATTTTGGGAGGATGCACAATACTATTTCACCATTGAGGACAAAAATTTTTAGTGTTTCTAGCGATGCCGTTTGTTAAATATCAGGAGTTTCGGATTCTAAATACAAAATCATTTCTTTGTCAAGACAACATGACAAAAATTACAAATTTCTTCAGCGTAGAGTTGTGGAATTTGCCACATAAGATTTTGCCAATTTATTGTCGATGATGTAAAAAATATGGTTTTAGCAAACCCGGATAACGAAAATGCCCTTTAAAAGCTCAACCTGGCACTCATAGTTTAAGTTCATGTTTAAATCGGGCGCTTTATTTCTGTTACTTTCCTTTGGAAGGGAAAGAGTAAAGTCGATCAAGCCTTGGAGTATTGGGGAGATCACAACAAGCATATCAGCAATGGCCAACTCTTTGTCTATTCATGTAGTGTAAGACAGTGCAGTGGCACAGCAATAATCAGCAATCAAAGACCAGATGCTTCTAAACGTTACATGTAAATGCTGTTTTTTTTTGGTGTGCAAGTAACCCCCACCCAGCCCCACGGGTATAACCCAGTAAACATACTGACAGAATCTGAGCTCTCAGACAGAATGACAACGCAAAAAACAATGATATGTGGCTGCACAAACACAAGCCAATATCTGCTAAAATCATTTTATGGTAGAACATTACATGGCTGTATAAAGTAATATCTCTAGTATTCAGTAGTCTAGTTTCAATTCACCTACAGACTGAGATAGAAATACCACAAACCACCTTGTTGGTTCAACAGCTGCAAGATGAAAACAATTATTTAGGCTTTTCTTCTCTGGCTTTTTGTGCTACAAGACCACTCCAATGTTGTTCAAGGTTTGTAAGATAGACAACGGAACAACTCGGAATCTCACTGCAGAGACAGTGAAACAGTTGTGTAGGTTTTTAACCCTTGTGTACACGTGCATGCCTTGCTAACAATCAATAAATAGGTTGTAAGGTCAAAGGTCCAATGGTTATCCAGGATAAGCTCATGCAGGCCTAAACGGCAGGGGGTTGATTGTTAACTGATTAATGGGTTATTATCACAAGGCGCTTATGATTATCCTCATTAACAGTGCGGATAGTGTGCACACCAAAAATACTCAGGAACACTTGGGAGTGTTTGCGCAGGAATGAAGGATTTGCACCTTAGGGCTAGAAGAGCGAAAACAAAAAATAAAAGATAAGAAAGAGTTACGTAAAACATGTACCTTCTTGGTAAGATACAGGAAATGGAGAACCATTTGAGTAATATAGCCCATATGTTATCTATATAGAGTATATAATTATATATTTTTTTTTTAATTTTTTAGGTTTTTTCTTTTTTTAAATTGAATTTGTTATGTACAGAATTTTACGTTAGGGCGAATTTTTTTCGCCTTCTGAACGTTTTCCATTGTTTGCGATGTATGCCGTTCAAAAGATAGGAATATAATATGCAAAAATGAAGGATAATCTCAGCTAACAAGAAACATGAATATTACTTATCTAATAATAAAGCGCTCATTATGACTTAATGAATATTAAAATTTCAAAAGGGGGTTAAAGTAATAGGCGTGAGAAATGAGTCTCGGAGCGAAGTAGCAGTATGCATCATTATTTATTAGCTTTTGAACGTTTCAGTTCTTCATCAGAATAGCATGCATAGGCCATCCAGCATATAGGAACAGGATTATAAAAGCCCGGTGTATGTAGTTACAACCATGCTTTCTACACTACATTACACCGGTCTTTTAATAATCTGTTAATGCTGTATAGGCCTTAATGCATTGCGATTCTGATGACGAACTGAAACGTTGAAAGTAAATACCAATAATGATCATTAATGCTACTTCCGCTCCGAGGACTAATTTCTCACGCCATCTATCTATATTATATCTATATATAGAATATTAAATCTTGACAAATGGTATATTTAGGGGGACAGTTGAAAATAATTAGCTTATATGAGCTCTTATAGTTATTTAAATTAATTAATATTCATATCCTTGGTATTCTAGTGGATTACACCTTCATTGCATTAAATAATATTTCATATCCTTTGACGAATAAACCGCAATTATAAAGGTGAAACGTTAGGGCGACAGTAAAGTCTCCTAACGTATTAATTAGTTACATAACAAAAGATCAGTGTCTCCCAAGGGAGTGCGATATAGGGTTATATATGTATAAAAATGATATATATATATATGTATAGTATATAGATATATATGTGAAGTCGTAAAGATTTGGTAGTTTGATCCCAGTACTGTATGGTATTGAAACTACATACACAGTCCCCATATTACTGTGATCAAACTACCAAATCTTACGACTTCAAATTATTCCAGTACGACACAGACTAACGACCCTCTATATATAATATATATGTGCCACAAGAAACACGGCAAACAGATCATGTTTGGTAGAAGGTCGGATCTCTCTCTATCTCTCTCTCTCTATATATATAAAATACAAATATATATATGCAGCAGGCATAGCTTTTATTTTTTATTTTTCGAGCCCATTTTCAAGATGGCTGCCATCTGAGATTCTTGTCAATTCCATGTGTTTTCTCATAATAACTCCATGGTTTTCCCAATCACAAGAAACATTCAAATAAGCATTGTAATTACACAAGAACACAATATTTACCATGTTTAAAGGGGATAGCCTGAGTTAACTAGATAATTATAAGTTTCATCTTGCAACAGCTGTTTCAACCCATGCAAATCGTCTCTTATTTTTAGAGCAATTTTAACCAGTGGCGACGATTTGGACAACTTGATATAAGTAGGGACATGCAAGAACTATATTATCTCTGCAAAAAAAATAAGAAAAATCCATTAATGGTAGGCCTAAAAAAAAGATCATGTTGTAGGTTTAATAGCGCTCCCTATTATGCCCATTCTCCATAGAGAGACATGTTAGGTGGTTCCCATGGGGTGTCTCAGGTACAAACGATCTAAAAATCATTTTCCCAATATGTTGTCACATCTTAACAATTTCAAACCAAAGAATGTGTCTTCTGTTAACATTTCAAAAAGGCTTTCAGCTTCAGATGTCAAAAATCACAAAATACAGGGTTTTTCATATTTTTACGTTTTGATATTTGTTCTGGTGAACCTTACCTCCTATTTTCATTTTTTCTGCAGATTATGAAAGCAGGTGTGCTCTTTCATAATTTCCTTGATGCGGGTAACATAGAAATACCCATAACTCAAGTATGGGATTTTTCCCAAAAAACATGATTTTAACACATTTTTGGGAAAAAATTGCCATTCTTGAGGTTAATATATATATATATGATTTTAACACATTTTTGGGAAAAAAATTGCAATATTATTGAGTTATAAGTATTTTCTATGATACCCGCAGCAAGGAAATTATGAAAGAGCACACCTGCTTTCATAATCGGCAGAAAAAATGAAAAATTAGGAGGTAGGGTTCACCAGAAAAATTCCCAAAACGTTAAAATATGAAAAAAACCCTGGATTTTGTGATTTTTGACATCTGAGAGCTGGAAAAAAGCCCGTGGCAATGTAAATTGAAGACACATTCTTTTGGTTTGAAATTGTTAAGATGTGACAACATATTGGGTAAAAATGATCTTTAGATATATTTAGTAATCCGTGAGCTACACATGGGAACCACGTCCTTAAAATAGATTTTAAGAAAAGTCATAATTGCCCACAATGAAATTTTTAAAAATTAACACAGTGATGAAGTCAGTGGTACAAATAATTACAATTGTCAAAAGTGTGTCGCCGTTGATATTTTTGTTTGATCCTGCTTTTTTATAATAAATGAGACTTTCAAACAGCTGTGCTAAAGTTACGCACCAGTATTTCACCCTTTAGCCCTAAGTTTCACAGGGGAAATGAGAAAAACCTAATAGCATTCTTAAGATACAAAAATTTTGACCATTCCGTAAAATCTGGGGTTCTGGGTGATGAGGCTATTAGCGACCAGACCACGGCCCTTACATGTAGTAGTGTTAGCACCATGCTTTAGCACTTCAAAAAATACCGCAAAACTTTTGCCTTTCATATACAGGCATACACCATGGTGAAATTACACCATCAATCAATTCTCTGATTCCCGGATCAATTGGATCAATTGTATTATATCAGTTGTGATTTTCTGTGAAACTATTCACATAGTATGTATGGGGGGGGGGGCACTGACCTAAAATGGTGGGACGGGTATGTGCGGCTGTCATGACCCCCAGTTCATGCCTCTTCTACAGTTTTTGTTCTTTAAACCTCCACTTCAAGTATGCTTTAGTTCTTAAGGCCCCCTTCTTTGCCACAAAACAAGCAAATTTTAGCTCCATTTGCTGATTTGCATATGCTTGTATATCAGTAGAAAACATAACCTGGTCGAATTTTGAATTTGCTCCTATACGTAATTAGAAATTTCAAAATTTTTGTATCAAAGAAACAGTTCTCAGCTTAATCCTTTCAGATGGGGATATTTTTGATAGAGCTTTAAACCAGTGCAAAAATCAGAATTTTCAGGGACCCCTGTTATTTGAAATCTCTTGTTGCACCTTTAAACTTAATGACCAGTGGAATTATTTTTTTACCAATTCTTTTCATAATTATCCTACAAGAAGTCAAATGTTATACATTTTTTTTTGTCACCAAATTCAATAAATGACGTCATTTCAGGGAAAAAAAAAAGTTTAAAAATATTAAAAAGAACAAAAAAAAAAAAAAAATGAGAAAAAAAAATGAGAAAGAATACAACTTAGTTGTTCCATGGAGTGGTTGTTCCACCTTTTCTTTGCTATGCTGGTATGCACACAAACACCTACTGCAGTGCTTACATTGATGAGGTTCAGGGGCGTATCCAGGATGACATACCCCCGGGGGGAAAACTGAGGATGAAGTTTTGGCGCCCCTGTGAAAATTGAAAATGGCCCGCCTTCGCACGTCTTATTGTATATGGATATGCAGGGAAGCGAGCCGAAAAATTCTTGAAATTGTGTCGGCAATGGACAGTTTCCTTTTCCCTTTTCTTTTCTGTTTTGACACCCCTTATTAGGCGTATGAAAGTCGATGTTATGTTTCCCGTAACCCGCCCACGTTGATTTTCTGCCCGCATTTGAGATGCTGAAATCTCTAAAAAGTTCATTATTTTGTATTTTAAAGAAAATATCAAGGTTTCTTCTTGTGATCAAATCTTGTGAATTCATGTGATTTTAGTAGATTTTAAACCAAAGAACAGTTGCAAAACCATTTTAAATGTATGGTGGCGGTTTGACACAATATATTTTAGCTATTATAGCATGCTGAAGGTTGGTGACATTGCTGTTTATTCAAAATTACACATAATGAATAATGAAAAATGAAAGAGTGGCCTCATTATGATTTTTTTAAAAAAATTGTTACGGGACAACATCACATTGACTTTCATTGGCCTTATTCCCCTTTAAACTCCGATTTCCTTTTGCTTTCTTTGCGTCCCATTTTCTTATACCATTTTAGAACCCTTTTCGTTTTTTTAAGTTTTTGACGCCCCTTATTTTTCATAGCTCCAATTTCCTTTGCTTTTTAGCGCCCTTTAATCCTTATAAACTTTTTCAACTTTTATGCTGTAACTTTTGAGCCCCTTATTTTTCTCATTTCTCTTTTCTTTCCATCTTCCCTTGTTCCTTTTTAGCACCTTTCCTTTCTCATTTTTCTTCCCAGGATCTCGTTTTTGCTGCACCTTCACCACCCCGTCGTTTCTCTATAATTTTGCTTTTCGTATTGTGCTTTTTGGCGCCCTTCCTTTACTATTTTTATATGTTCTCTTTTCTCATTTTTGTTGCACAATGACATTGTTTATTCAGATTTCCCTTTTATAATCCCCATTTTCGCCATATTTTTGGCGCTTCTTAGCTTTCCCTTACAGTTCCATCCTTTTCACCATAAGCCTTACTATCTCCCTCCCCCTTTTCATTTTCCTTTCCTCCCATTCTATCTCTAATTTTCTTCTTTTTGTGTCGCCTGAACGAATGTTCATGGAGGCACATACTAGTCCAAATTTCTGTGTGTCCGTCCGTATGTCCGTCCGTCCGTATGACTTGGTTAACCTTTTTTAAAATGCTCTGCAGGCTAAACGCTATCCCCAATTTACTTCAAACTTGATAGGATGATAGAGTGAGGTGCCACAATATTATGTGTAGCTTTTGGCTGCATTATTTGCATATTCATGAATTTTAATTAGCTTATTTGCATATTTTTCAGACATTTCGGTTAACCTTTTTTGAAATGCTCTGCGGGCTAAATGCTAATCCCGATTTACTTCACACTTGGTAGGGTGATAAAGTGAGGTGCCAAAGTATTATGTGTAGCTGTGGCTGCAATTTTGCAATTCATGAATATTAATTAGCTTCTTTTGTTAGCCGGTCAAAATGACAACCATTTCCCCGCAGGGCTGTATGCAAGTTATCTGGGTTCCGTAAGGCGTATAATGATGTAACTTGGTGGAAGGAAGCGGGTTAAAGAGTTATCAACATGATTAGAGTCGGGCATATTGCGGGCAAATTACATATGCAAATGAGCTAATTGATATGCAAAAAACGGCGGTCTCGCGATATTTTTGAAACGGTACATCGGATATGCAAAATTCCTTCACTGCACAAAAACCCATTATGGTGCCGCATCTTCTTTGCCATTTGAACGTTCCTGATACATGCGGCTTAGGTATGCCAAATGATTGTCTATTAAATAGCGTAATTGCTGTATCGCCAAAATGGTACATAGGAATATGCAAAAATCCTTTGCTACATGCAAAAAACTATTTCACCCATACATTTGTGTGTATGTAAATAATATGGAGGGGAAGGGTGGGGTGTTGGGGAGGGGGCAGGGGGGGGGTTTAAGTGGCGAGGTGGTGCGTCGGGGAAGCGGTGGAGGCCTCAGGAGGGGTCGGGTGGGTGCGTCGGGAGGGGGTCGGTGGTGTGCAGGGTTCTTCACCGTCGTTCCTCTCGTGCTAAGCTTTTTTTCCTTGGCTCCTTCATATCCTCTTGCGTTCCGTTCCCACTCTCTTCTCCCCTCCGCTTGCTTCCCTTCCCTTAGCCCCCCTCCTACTTGTTTGCCCCCCATGTGGCGCGGGTCCGGCGTGTTCGGTGGCGTAGGGGTAGGTCTGCGTAGGGGAAGGGTGGGGTTTGGCTCTGGGTCGTTGTGCATCGGCAGAGGGGTGGGGGGGGGGGGCGGGTGGGATGACCTTTGTGACCCCGTGTAACCTTTGTGACCATGGTGACTTCATGTGACCTTGGTGACTCTTGTGACCTTGGTGCGTGACCTTGGTGACCCCAGCGACCTTGGTGACCTCACATGACCTTGCTGATCTCACATCACATCCCCTTTGGCATGTTCACAAATCAGTGTGCCGGGGAGCGGTCGGGTAGGATATGACGGTGGAGGGTTTGGTGGGGTGTCAGGAGGGGGAAGGGTGGGGTGGGGTACTTTGGTGACCTTGTGTGACCTTGTGACCTCGGTGACCCAGTGACCTCGGTGGACCCCATGTGACCTTGAGGACCTCATATGACCTTGGCGACCCATGTACTTGGTGGACCCATGTGACGTGGTGACCCATGGTTGACCTTGGTGGACCCATGTGACCTTGTGACCCATGTGCCTTGGTGACCCATGTGACCTTGGTGACCCCAGTGACCTGGTGACCCCATGTGACCTTGTGACCCATGTGACCTTGGTGACACCACGTGAACTTGGTGACCCCAGTGACCTTGGTGACCCCATGTGGCCTTGGTACCCCATGTGGCCCCTTGGTGACCTCATTGACCTCGGTGACCATTTGACCTCGGTGACCCCATGGACCTCGGGACCCTGTTACCCTCATGTAACCTTGGTGACCTAATGTCACCTTTGACCCCCATTCACAAACTGTGATGGCAGGACAACAGTAGCGGTCCAACGGCCACGATGTATTTTCAGACATTCGGTCTACACTTTTTTAAAAGAGCAGGACTAAAACGATGCCCGATTTACTTCAAACTCGGAAATTTGTATAACACTGTCTTTTTTCCAGTGCATTGTTTTCTTTCTAATCAATTGTCAAAATTCATCATAAAGCAAGTGATATCGCGCAAACCAGGCGGACACTTGTGCGTTTTTTTTTTGAGGAACCACCTTGTCCTTCCCCTTTTCCTTTCCTTCCCTTTCCTTTAATTTCTTCTTCTCCCTTCCTGCCTTTTCCTTCTTTTTGGCGCCCCCGTTGGCCACCCAGGGGGCAATCCCCCCCTTTGCCTCCCAAGATACGCACTGTGGTTCAATACTTTGTTTGAATTTTGTTCTCTTTCTAACAGTTTAAGAACACTGCTCTAATCTATGTTAACTAGTATAGTTTTAATTTTATTTTCTTATTTGTAATATATCTTAGATGTAAAATTGTATTGCTATCAGGGCTGGCCTTGGAAAGCAGTGTTTAGTCACGAATGGTGCTACCCTGAATAGGAAAATTACTAAAATTAGGGGTCAACCGAAATGACCTTTGTCTTCCGATCCGTAACCGATATTACATTTGTTAATATCGAGCCGAGATCCGATCCGATATCTGTTGAGCGTTTATATTGTAGTAAATATCAGTATCACAATACATTTAAAAAATTGGCTTTTCTACCGTTATTTGAGAGAAACCAAAAACGTCAGCACAGCAGCAGTCTTTTTATGTTGAAATTGATGTTTGGTTTCTTTTAATCAATCTTAGAATTAGTATTTTTTTTATGCAACAAGAAGAAAATATCCTAATTGCATACTAATCAAATCAGAATGATCCAAAGAACTGGGAAATGTTAATTTGGTTCAGAATAACCCCCATACAGCTAAAAAAGAAAAGCCAATAGCTGTTAAAAAAAATTACAGTACCATTCCTTCTTGTAGTTTTATAATTTACTTTGGAATCAACCCTATAATTTCCCATGGTTAATGCAATGGGTAACTATAGGGTTGATCCAAGGAAATAGTAAAACTACAAAAAAACGTATATGGTTACTGTAATTTTTTTAACCCTATTTCTTCTTTTTTTTTTTAGCCGTATGGGGGTTATTCTAACAAATTAACATGTCACATGGAGTCTGTATGCAATTAGGATATTTTTTCTGTTGCATTTAAAAAAATACGAATTCAAGATTGGATTTTTAAAACAAAACCAAAACATAAAATTTCAGCATAAAAGAGCTGCTGCTGAACATTTGGTTCTCTCAAAATATCGGTAGGAAAGCCTCTTTTTTTGCCGATCCGATATTTAACGAATATGGGTAATATCGGCCCAATACGTTATCCGGTCCGATTATCGGTTGAACCTTATTAATAAACTTAGAAAGATATTTTGAGTTGGTGCTATGAGGGAATCTTTATTGTCTTAAGATACAGGCCTTCCATATTTGTCTTTCCCTGATGGAAAATCAATAAAACAAAATCAAGTTGCACAGAGCACAGGCTTTCAATTTTTTATTACATTTACTTACCTACTGCAGTGCTTACATTGATGAGGTTCAATACATTTGTTTGAATTTTGATTCTATGTTAAAATTTAAGAACACTGCTCTAATCTATGTTACACTGTATATAGTCGAAACATATTTATGTTTTATTTTCATAAGATGTACATGTAAAATTGCATTGCTATTGGGGCAGCCTGTGGAATACAGTGGTAGCACCAAATGGTGTACCCTGAAGAGAGAATAATAAATAAATTAACAAAACATATTTTGAGTTGGTGACTATGAGGGAATCTTTATTGTCTTAAGAT
>JAMKCH010043631.1:0-11389 GCA_023653785.1 Ophioderma brevispina | reverse complement strand
CCTTCCTATGCTTGTGAACTGCAATAACAGTGTAGCATCAATGCTACCGTCTGATGTTAGTTTGGGGCCCATCCTGAAAAACCAGTGCCATCTTACCAGATTGAAACCGAAATTGGATCTGGTAGATACCACGCGTAATGGAAGTTCATACGGCGTTGACAAGACAAAGTAGCAGTATTTGAATAGTGTAAAGGGATTTTGAAACTTCTTGGTAGTATTATGCATGATCATGTTTCAACTTCAAATTACCTCTGGATCATCACTAAAGCAAAAGGAGAGTTTCTGTAACGATCATCGGGTACACTTATGAATTTGGAGGAAACCTTAAACAGAATAAACCTGTGCTTTATTCTGTGAAGGGTTTCTGAAGTCATAAGGTGTCAGAACGAAGTGTGTTAGATGGATAGGGGTTATGGACACTCCCAAGCAAAAGCTCTTGTGGCGTGCAGTTACTTCTAAGCTATAGGCTTTTGCACAAAACGAGGCACTTAATTTTAATGCATCCATCACCACAACAAGCACATTGGACAATCAAACAGGCGAGCACCATTGCAGATGTTGGATGTCAATGACAGTCCAGCAATCCCTTAGTTGAAAATCACTATGATTTTCACGCTGTCATACTGTGAGTTTTCGTAACCTGACCCTTTGCATTTCTGAACATATGAATTCGGAATAAAAGATGTATTAAAAAATGATTACTAGGGGTACAGCCTCAAAACCAGTAATGATAAACGTACCCTCGCAGTACCACAAAAGAAAAGAAGAAATTGATGAACAATTTCAGGTTCTATGTTAGAGTGACGCAAACCCATGCCCGTGATAGCATTTAGTAACAGCAACGTAGATGTGCAGAAATCAGAAATATTCTGTGTGGTGTTCTTTCTCATGACTCCAAAACCCACGTGGTTGCTGGAGATGAAAATCTGTAAAGATCTGGAGAGCATATGATTGAATTAAGATTTGATGGTGTGATCTAGGGGTCTGTATGGAAAACTTTTAATTTTTTTATTGCTGTGATTATGCCAACTCGCTGCTCAAACCAGAGCTCTGATGGGCTGTTCTTGTGCCGTCCATTCCGTGAAAATATGTTCCACCCAATCTTCAAATCTTGGCACTATGCAAGAATAGACTACCTACCATGCCATGCTACAATACTTGTTGTGCAAAGTCCAGGTCATCGGTCAGTGTTGGCCGTTTGCACTGCCGTAAGAGCTCTTATGATCCCATCAATTGATCTTCCATCTGACCAAATTTCTGACATTCATCATCTCACATGGTGTTGGCCTTGCACTTCATTTGGTTTACCAGCTATGGGAACTTTTGTGCTATGGCGATGCCATATTTCCATGATAGAGTGAATAGGCATTGGAAAACATTGCTATTTCTCTTCTGATAGCCACAACTGTCACCATGCAAATCTTGCTCTCAAAGTGGGGATATTACAACAATTCATCTTCAGTTTTGTTCCAGATATAGCAATAACCATCCTTTAACTTCCAAGTCAAAACAAGAGTAAAATTATGTACTTGGAGTTTGGTTGTTATACGGTATAGGAATCTTCATTCAATTATGGGTTGTAGTAGATGGGGCACATTTTCATTCATAACATCTAACCAAACATCCTTTAGCCCTACGATTCACAGGGTTAAATGATAAAAATAGTAACTTTCTATAATTACAAAATTTTGACTCACTTCGGTAGAATCTGGGGTTTTGGGGACACAAGGCCATTAGCGATCAGACCATGGCCCTTTACAGTTCTAGAATGCAGAAAGTGAAGGATTAGACATGCTCATTCATGAGAATTCTAAAGGTAAGTCAGTAGTAGTATGTAGTAATTTGCACACATTGTTGTAAGCTATTCTTAAACACTGAAATTGTTTAGCATTTTCGGGTTCTTTGCCGTGTGATATTGGACGATATCACACGGGTTACAGCGGTATGCGTCAACGCGCTAAGCATACGCACTGCTCTGGCCAATCGAAGGCGATAGTAAACAACGGATGAGCGATTTAAAGTCGGGGGTAGTTTGTTGGTTTAAAATCTATCATTAATTGTTTATAAATATAGTTATTGAATAAAGTGTTAAAGATGAGAATAAAGTATTGTTTTAGCCTCTGCCGGTATCTATCGAGTAATATCACACGACAGCACTATTTTAGCGTAAGAACAACACTCGGCGCGCCCTCGTTGTTCTACTTAAAATAATTGCTGCCGCCCGTGTGATATGACACAATAGATACACGCAGAGGCTAAAAACATACCTTTATTCTCTTTGAATTAAAAGTGGAGTTTTCAATCTGACCAGGAACCTCCTCAACCACCTTCACTATCACGCTAATTGTCAGCAAGATCAATGTCATCTTAGTCACCTGTTTCTCTTCCAGCTTTCTATTCTGCCTGCACATTAAAGAACCGGAAACTTGTTGAATAACCAGCACCTAGGATTTTAAGCTACTGAAGCAGAGGACTCTTTTCTTTTTTTGGCCCTTTGAATCGTGCTCATTCTCTTAATTAAATGATGTGTATGCAAAGGAACTTCTTTGTAGTTCCCCTGCAGATTAACACACAGTTTCGCATTTTAAAGAGGATCAGCCAGCTGTCCTAGAATTCCTTTTCCTCCTGCACCCTTCCTAAACTCTTTTCTCCATATCTAAAATAAGAAATTGTTCCTGATGATTTGTTTTCCTTCTAAATAGAAAAAAAAAACATTTAATCATATCCCCAGAAGACGAGGTGTGGTATGTGATTTGGGTGCAGGGATCATCTGCTACAGATATGATGCTCCACCACCATTTCCTGCACAAAAGTAGCCGTTACCTTGTTTCAAATCAAATTTCTTACTTGGAAATTCCTCAATGAATCCCCACCCCCACAACACGATCAGCCTCCTCCCTTGTACATCCCAAATGATGCCGTATGGTAGGCTCTTGCTTTAAGTCCCCACATTTGGATTTCCATTGGAAAGTCTTAAGATTGAGTAAGTAGATATTTCGGTCCTTTGCACTCATGTGCAAAGCTCTGCAATCCAAGTCAGCAACTACCCTTGTGGTTAAGGACCCCACGCAAAAGAGGAGAGCCTGGTTATTCCCAATCCTTGTTAGCGTATGACCAGAGCGACCTGGAAAATACAAATTAAAGGAAATACACTGATTAGTGTATTGCAAATTTAACACATCAGTCTGGATCATACTTTTCCTAACAAATCAGTGACGCCTTTTTTAAAATGAGCAGTGGAGTGACAACACCTCTCCTAGAACTTTTAAAGCATCTTAGCACATTTTTGAAGGGAGCCCCCAATTTTCAAAAGTGATATTTGTGCAGCGTTACGTTGGTATTGTCTAGGAAACTAGACCTGCTAACGAGAATGCTAATAAATGCGTATTTATCATAAAATAAGCGAGTTTTGTAATTAGAATGGGATTCCTAGATGGCACTTAACGGCAGAGCTGGAACTTCTACGTTTATGTCCGTCCATATGAAATAGTGCCACCTCGAGAAATAACCTCAACTTGACTTGCCTGACCCAATAAAACAACTATATGGATGAACGTAGACAGTACATGGCGCTCTTTCCCGGCTATTTCACATTGGAAGGCCGTTCCAGCAGCGTTGAATTAGTATCGGGATCCCGTTAATAATTATTCTAATTACAAAATTCCTTCTTTTGACACACAGACCATTTTTGAGCTTCACCATTCACAGTATAGTTTTTTACTAGCGCAGTTACCAATTAAACCGTGTAAAAATCTCATTTTTTTGAAAAATTGGGGGCGCTCTTCAAAAAAATGTGCTACACTATTGCTTTCATGGGAGCAAAAAAACAAAAATAGAGAACTAAGCAAGCTAACACAAAAAAAAAAAAAAATTGTCAAGATCAAGGATCTAAACAAATTAAACTAACATGTCTGGTCCTTCAATAAACAAATTATTCTGTAACCTTGACGGAATAACCTACGGATAGGTTAGAGTTCGTGGGAGGGGGACATATGGAACCGTGCGTGAGCTATATCTCACCACTTGTTGAACATTGTTGAAGTGAGGAAATCGCAACACTTCTCCGCATCGGAAATTTATGTCTTCAATACCCAAATGTGGCTGACCCAACTAACCCCCATGTAGCGTTGGCGTTCTAGCAGCTCCCCGTAAAAAAAACCATCTTTACTTGGCCTGAACATGCATAATAGCAGCTGCTAATCTCCTTCAGTGATAATAAATATCAGCCTGAACGTCTGTAGCATGTTTTTTGTTGTAACTTGTCCTTATCATCTGTCTGCTCGCTAAAACAAACGGAAAAACCTTTTCGCCATTCATATACGTAGTAGGTAGCGTCCGGCACAGAACTTTGGAATGTGAACAGCTTCGCAAGCTACACACACAGCACCCAATCCACCTGGTAGCACACAACAAAATGGCGGACTCATCCAAAAATAGATGGAAAAATGTGAGCAAGTGTAAAAATACGAGAATCTGAAAGACGAACGAATGTAGATCATGCCGAACATTAAATACGTCACAGATTCCCTCCCTTAATGGAGTCATTATACATGGTGCAAGCGCATTTTTAGAAAAGGTACAAAAATTTTATAATTGAGCTTATT
This sequence comes from Ophioderma brevispina, assembly GCA_023653785.1. Lineage (NCBI taxonomy): Eukaryota > Metazoa > Echinodermata > Ophiuroidea > Amphilepidida > Ophiodermatidae > Ophioderma > Ophioderma brevispina. The sequence continues at coordinate 6,785 of JAMKCH010043631.1, read as the reverse complement.
ATCACATACTGCTATGGGACCAGAAGGTCATTTGGGAGGTTTACGACCGGCATCCTAAGCATATTGCACAATTTTTTGAAGATTCGCCCCCAATTTTCAAAATTTGATATACATTTTGCACAGTTACGTTGGTAATTGTCTATAAACTATAACTCTAACTAGAATTGCTAAAAATGCGTATTTATCACAAAATCAAGCTATTTGTTAATTGGAATTGGGATCCAGATTGGACTTAACTGGCAGAGCTGGAAGCTCACGTTTACTGTCCTTCCCTGCTATGAATTCTTGCCACCTCGGAAAATAACCTCTACTTGACTTGCCCGAACTATTAAAACAACTATGGATGAGCGTAGACCCGTACATTTCGCTATTTCCCGGCTATTGTACATTTGCCATGCCGTTTCCAGCAGCCGTTTAATATTATCGGGAGTCCCCGATAATTATTCTAGTACAAAATTCCTTAGTTTTGTGACACATAACCATTTTCGAGCTTAACCATTCCACAGGTACTAACCAGTTACCAATGCAAACCGTGTAAAAATCTCTCCAAATTTTTTGAAAATTGGGGGCGCCCTAAAAACAATGTGCTATATTGCTTTAAGTAAAATGAAAAAATACCACATAAATGGGCAAACAAACTAAACAGTTTTGTCCGGAGTGCCATGAAGTGTAGTAAAGTTATAAGATTTAACAACCGACTATGTTCACGGTTATAGCTAGGCTACTCTAACAAAATTCTGGATCCAGACTTTTATAACAAGTTGTGATTTTCTATATGATTATGAAGGACTTTGATTTGAGCGTAGTTATTTCACACCGTGATTATAAGGACAAGCATTACGTATATATAAAAAAATCAGATTGTTTAAAAATTGAGTGTTGCCCGCATCAGAAAGTCTTGAGTCGGCCTTTATGAGGAAGTTCTATTTGTCTTCGCATCACTGTAATCATTATAACATCTGACAGTGAAAGATGATTGTTCCTCTATAACTATTCGTCCATGGAAATTGATGATTAATGACAGTATGTGCACTTGCAGGAGTTTATACATGAATATCTTTTCCAAGATGTGCCCGGCAGTGCCTTAAGTTGCCGGGCCGCTAATACATGTAATAGAAATTAAGAGGCGTGTATTCAGGAATATCTTTTGCAAGATATGCTCAGCAGAGCCTTAACAATTGTCGGTATGCTACATACCTGCATTTCTTGTAAGAAGATTAAGATCTTTGCACACCAATTCTAATAATAAATTAGCCAGGGTTGGAAAGTTCAACTGATAAAACAGTGGCGTAGCCAGGATTTTGTTGACGAGGGGGCACAGATTTGTGAATGTACCGACGCGTGTATTGTACCGACAAAATTTTTTTCACGGGCTCGCTCGCTGCGGTTTAAAACAAATTTTTTTACCGTCGCCTCCAACTTCTGAAGGGGGGTTGCGCTTCGTAGCATGCACCACGCGCTCAAAAACAACAGCTTACAGTTTTATAGACAAATGTACCGACGGACCGTTATGTACCGACAAAACATCTCGGTTGGGGGCACGTGCCCCCCCTCTGGCTACGCCACTGGATAAAACTGATGAATTTTCCTGATGTGGACTTAATTGGTTGCACATTTTGATTCACTTGCCTTCTTTGGCTTCAACAGCCTAGTTATTGTCCTGTTTTTGTCAAGCTGTTTCTGTTTTTGTCAAGATGGCTGTCATGCCTGTGGAATTCAGCTGGCCTGGCTGGCTGAAAAAATGATGATTTTTTCATGATTTTTTCAGTTTAATTTTGGTGCCGCAAATTAGGTCTACGATCATGATCGTCATTATATGGCATGATCATATATGATTTTGATCGTTTCTTTAATTGTACAGAACATTTCTTAATTGAAAGGAATTTAATACTGTACATATTGTAAATTATTTTTAATTTATGATATTGTCTGCAATGTGTGGTACTGTTACAAAAGTGTTGTACAATAAAATTTATTGGTACATTTACCTACACGACGATTTATCATGTGCTTGTTTTAGCTGTCGGCAATCATCTTAATACTAGCAAAACATTTTTGTTTGTTAGTTTGTTGCTCTTTTTCTTTAGGTTTGTTTTTCTTACAAAATTTGATGCCCCATTCTGCAAATCAAATGGTGCGTCTTTTAAAAAGAAAGAAATGAACTGGTACTGCATTATAGTATCATGGATATTTTATTTCAAATGTACCTTTATGACACCAATAAATTTCTGAAAGTATGCTTGTAAACATGCTTTTGCTGCACTAACTTGACTGAGAAGAGAAAATACATCAGAAGTTTGTCCCTCCCTCAGTGGTGTACCGAGGCAGTCGACCCAGAGGGGGCAAATTTCCAAGTCGTCCCACCAGAGGGGGCAAAATTTGTAAATCGTCCCGGTGATTTCCTCCAATTAGGTCTGAATTTGACAAAATTTTGAGAAAAAGCTATTTAAAAGTTTGTATTTCCTATACCAATACACAATAATGGCTATATTCAAAAACTTTTCCAGCAATTATAGTGTATAGCACATAAAGCTTAACATTACATGTAGCTTACCTTAATCCTTAGTACCGATAGTGGCTTGAAGTAGGCACCAAGAAACGTCTGCCAGTCATAGCTGGGTACATACACTTCACCGTCTTCATTTCCCACCAGCTGAGGGACGTTTACTCCAACAACAGAACTTTCGCGGCACATTTACACCGAGTCTTGAAGGCAGCTGACCTGTTGTACCTTTTATGGCTTCTTTAAATGCCCGGAAAACACCAATCAGGGGCACAAATTTTGTGTGGCCCAGAATAAGAAAATGGCAGTTCAATGTTTGAATGCAACTTATGAATTAGTACACAAAGCCAAGTACAAGAGGGATATGTTTGTGCCGCCGGCATTAAGCAAAAAGACACATAGGGATCACTTGTCCACTGGTGTTGTTGAGGTAGGTTGTGATGTGGAAAAAGGGTTAACATTTGCTGTAAATCCAAAAACTTGGGGTCACAGGTCTTGTAATTATATCCACCATTGGTTGATGAGGTGAAAGGGCACAACCAGCAAAGGTCATGTGAGGTCAAATGTGAATAGCCTGAAATGTAAAATTGACTCATTTGAAAAGTTGAAGTTTCAGTTGTACACAAACTTGGTTTATGGGGCTTACATGCAAACCCTCATTGTTTATGTGAGGGTCAAACATGCATAGCAAGGTCCAAAAGGTCACCGTAATCACGACGGCAGGCGACACAAGCGGTCCGAGGACCGATGTATTTCTATATTCTATCCACTGCAATTGTCGTGTAAAGGGACATTTTCTCTCCAGCCCACCAATTGTTGAAGAAGTGGGGTGAAACGTATGACATGCAGCATTTGAGTTTTGGTCACAACATTCCTCATCAATGAGGGTTAGGTTAGTTTACCCAGTTTGGGGTGGCCTCACAACAAACACAAAAATCCCACACTTTCATGGGCACAAAAAATAAATTGGACAAGGTTGCGGTGGGGGATTTGATGGAAATGCACCTGCGGGGCAAAATTCAAAGCTCTAATGCATTTCCACAATTTCGCAAATTGGTTGTGGTTCTTGTCCAGCCCTTCTTCAGCATCAACGACTTACTTTGATTCTTCACCAGCTGTCAGTAAAAATCACGTCCTTGTTCACCTGGTTGAGATGATGGTCCTGCTCTTGTATCGTTGTTGCTTCTCAGCTACTCCATTGTTGGCAGAATCTATACACGCACTGGTTGTTTTTCTGGCAGATCCAGTACAAATCTGTCATGGCCTTGTGGTAGTGAGGCTAAATAAGGACAGAACTGTTGCCACAGCTTGGCAAAGGCGGTTCTCTTTGCCACACGTATGGATGCCTGACTCACAGAGGGCGTTGTTCTATGCAATTTACACAAATTATAATATGTTAGGATCACATGTTTAGCTCGTTTCTCTGGAGCCCACATTTTGCACAATGGTTGCGGGAGTGATAGTGATGACCAAAAATATCAAAGAATAAATTTGGCGAAGGTAACAGCTATTATTCCACGCTTTGTTTCAGCAACCACGTAATACAGCCAATAACAAAACACCCGGAAAGATACCACTAGATGCAGGAGGTATTTGGAAAATTTTGTAAGTGTCACGATCACGTGGCGTACTTTAACCAATCACGCTGCTCGTTTCTCGCCCATAGCAACCATGACATGATTTTGTTTCTGTAAAAAATGGCCTCTTGTTGGTTTATCTAGAATAATAATTGATGGTTAGGCTGTTATGAATAGATTCTGGAGAAAATAAACCTTATCAGACGTTAGAAAATGTGCGATAGGGTAGTAGCCCATTACAGACGCGACAAAGTACGAAAAATAACAAACTAATCGTAAAGTATGTTTTAGATTCAGAATTAAAAAAAAAATATTTGGATGTCGAATATACCAAAAGAACCTCGAGAACACACAAAGCGGACTTTCTGCTCATTGAAATGGTGCCGCGTCACAACTGCCAAAACTTGATTAAAAAGTTGGTTTAAAAAAAATCTGGGATCAGAAGAGCCCAGAAACATTTTGAGAAAATGGTATAGATTTGAAGCAAAATCTTAGAAAAGAATGGTACTTTGGTGTCGCCTGCCCTAAGGCACGGAGAACAAAGTATGAGAATTAAAGGCAAATGTTAACCCTTTTTCACAACATGACATCAAAAACAGAACATTCAACTACAACAACAGACAAAACAGTGGACAAAGTGATCCCGATGTGATGGATTTAAACAAACTTGTATCACAGGTGCAACATGGCAACCCACTTGTTGCTGAGGTCAAGTGTCACATGCCAAGTCAAAGGTCATGTGAGGTCAAGTTGTTAGGCTGAAAATGTAAAAATTGACCTCATTGAAAAGTTGAAGCTCAGGTGGAACCCAACTTGAATCATAGGTGCCAACATGGGATCCCTCATTTGTTGATTGAGGTCAAAGGTCCCTACCAAAGGTCAAAAGGTCACATACCAAGGTCAAAGGGGCTGTGAGGTCAAGTTGTAAAATAGTGAAAATGTAAAAATTGACCTCATTTGAAAGTTGAAGTGCATTGGAACCAAACTTGAATCTAGGTGCAACCATGGATCCCTCATTTTTTGATGAGGTCAAAGGTCACATCAAGGTCAAAGGTCATGTTAGGCCTATCATTCACTAACCGCGACGGCAGGCGACACAAGCGGTCCGAGGACCGATGTATTTTTTTACCAAATGACCCTTAAAAATGGGTGTAGGTGTGCGACTCTTTAGCTGCACATCCCTGACCAAACCAAATCTGAGTACCCCCCGGCATAGCCAGAGGGGGCAAGGGGCCATGCTCACCCCCCCCCCATTTGATTTTGTTGGTTGAGATGTTCCCGTCAGTCCACTCAAAGAATGGCACTAGCAAAGAAAATTATTATTAACTATCTTGTGGTAACCTTGACCTCAAAACAACTGTCTACAACGACCGACCTCAGTCATACTACGTCCTTTCCTGTTGAACTCTATGGGAATGTAGTTCTTGCAAAGCAGGATTGAATCTGAATAGAAGCAACAATTTGCAATCCAAGCCTAAAAGTGAGGGGACCTTGAATCCATGCATAACAATAATTTCTTCATGACTCTCAAACACACCAGATGCATATTATCCAGTGATGGTGTGCCTCATTTTCTTTGTTTTTGAAAGCTTCATCAGTCCGTTTGACTGCATCAACTTTTGGGAAAGTTACATGTCCTGTGTCGGAACCCTTTTGCACACATTTGTCACAACCATAGTGTGCAGAATGTCCTCTTGCGTTCTTCACAAATGCCCTTGCTGGGGTATCACATTACGTTTTTTATCTGAAGTTGTAAAGGTCTGTTTTGGCCACTGACTGAAATACCTGTCTTTGATATACCCTGCATTTCTTGCACAAACTCTTTCAGATACCGATTTGGATCATTTGGTTTAGTTGTACCTTCAGATACGCCAGTGGCGTACCGAGGCAGTCGATCCAGAGGGGGCAAATTTTGTAAATCGTCCCGGTGATTTGCTCTTTTAAAGTCTGAACTTGGCAAAATGCGCGCATTTGTCAAATTTACTTAAATTTTGCCCAAATTTAGGCTCAAAATGGTTGAAATTCCCCGAAAAAGAGAGGGATAAAATGCACATTTTGGCCCATATTTTGGCCCATATCGCCACTGAGATATGCCAAGAGTGAGTGGTTGTGACTTTTTAGAGTTGTCACCTGGTCTCAATGCTGCCTGTGCTATTGGTCAAAATTGGTGTCCACTACCTTTGTGAATAGTGACACCAGCAAACTGCAACAAATCATCTGATGTCAGCAGATGGGGATTTACTTCTAAAATATAACATACACTTGATGCGATACCAAGTGATAGTCCTACTTCCTTCACTTTGTAATCCGTCTTTGTGGACAGAAGTGCACGGCAATCTTTGGGAAGCTCAACAAAATGAGGTTTCAAAATTCCAAACAATTTGTTCAGAATCGGATACACAACCATTGAACTCATAGTCATAATTCATATCATCAAACATGTCAAACCCTCCAACATTTACATCTTGATCTTCCTGTGAGTCTGATATTCCACCTTCAAGTTCAGCTTCAATATCAAAAATAAAACACACATGCCCTGAGCCTGGTCTTGGTTTTCAGCCATGTCATACATGCTTTTAAGGTTGGCAACCAGATTTTTGACCACTGGGGACTGGCTGCCTCCTGAAATGTAAGAGAAGCTTTGGGTTAAAAAGACTTTTCCTTTCCTGTAGTATCTTCTTATCTTTAAAATCATTCAATTGTAC
>JAMKCH010043630.1:0-13776 GCA_023653785.1 Ophioderma brevispina | reverse complement strand
GAACCAACAGACTCAGTCAGAAATCTTGGTCACTTAGAAAACTGTGTAGGACATTTCGCCGATTGAGCGCTGCTCATTAAATGACGTTGCGTGACGTCAGAATATTTGAGAAACAGACAGGTTGTTGAATCATTAGAAATTTGTATTTACATGTGTAGAAGCTGCATAAGTTCCCCCACATGTGCAATCGTAAGAATAGGTGTAGCAAATAAACCATTCTATCATTGATGGCTACTTTCCGCGTCAAAATCGGAATTATGAGTGAAGTTTCAGAGGATTTACTGCATCGTTCCGTATCCAGTTTTTCTCTCTTTGGCCTTTGATCGCTACAGTTTGACAAGTAATATTTCGCACTTATTTCCTTCTAATCATCTTTTAAATATTTTATCATAAGCCGACATTTTTTATGGCAAATCCTGTAGGTTTAACCTTTATACTCGTACCATATTTGACTTGCATTGGTTGTAATAAACTTGTGGCGTTTACCATTATGCATAGATTCAACCCTTCGAAATTTTGACTGTTACTGCATGCCACCCTGGTTAGTCCATCTAGAAGGACCCTCGTTCTCCCACTGACCAAGCCACCGGGCGCGTAGCGCTTCGCGCTCGGTGGCTATATGTCACAGGGAGGGATGGACACAGGGAGGAACGAGGGTCCTTCTGGATGGACTAACCCTGGTTGAAGAAGCCCCGATTGGGAGATGTCTTACACACGGCACGCTATATAGTGCTCATTAATTATGTTTGTAGCCTGAGTCTCCGGCCCTCATTCATAACTAACAAACATTGCGGATAAGTCCATACGTTTTCAAGGACTGAAGGATTTAGCGGATCAGTGAACGAAATATCACATAGCTTCAACGGCGAAGTTTTCATAGTGTTGGTATTATCATGGACAGAGATGGTTCGATGAATACTGAAGTCAGGGGACTAGGTCGAACCCTTAATTACCAGCTTAGGAATATCGCTCGTATTCGTAGATACTTAAGGCCGACTCAGAAATTTCCTGAGGAGGGCGCCCTCAATTTCCAAAAAAAATCGTGTTTTTTGCTTGTACATAATGATTGTCCATATACTAATCACTGTGTGAAATTGCTAAGCTTAAATCGAATTCCTTCATATTGAAAATCACAACTTTGTTATAAGATTCCGGATCCGGAATTTTTGTTATACACAGTATCCTATGGGACGTAATACTACACATAAATGTTTACTCCATCAAAACGACAAATCCGATTCATCTCAAATTTTGGAATTGTGCATTTTAGGTTACTATCTTTAGTTCTAGTTGACTATTTTTCATTATTACACAAAAAAATAATATTTCCAAATCTCTGAGTCAGACTTTAAACAAGATCAGTTGCCACCATGTTGTCCGATCTCTGGTTACGTCTCGTCTTGACTATGGTAATTCACTCCTCTATGGCATCACAGTTGGCCAATTTAAAGTTCTGCAGAAAATCCAGAACAAGGCTGCGAGGTTGATCTGTCGGGTCAGGAGGAGTGAGCACATATCTCCTTACTTGACTAAGCTTCATTGGCTCCCTGTCCATCAACGTGTCATTTTTCAAGTTATTAGTTATTATGTATCATTGTGTCAACGAATCTGCACCAAAATATATTTCTTCTGATATTAATTTTCACCACACTCAGTCCAAGCGTTATCTCCTGTCGTCTGCTGATTTAACCAGACTCCTAGAACAAATCGTGGTTTTGGTGACAGAGCTTTCACAGTCGCTGGTCCACAACTCTGGAATAATGTTCCCATCCATATCAGAGAAGCCCGTTCCATTTATACTTTCAAAAAGCTGTTTAAATCTTATTTGTTTTCTCGTGATGCTTACGTTTTTCTTGTTTCCATTTCCTTTCGGTGTATTTTTATGTACGTATGTATGATTTCCAACCTGCTGTGTTTCCGTATTCCACCTTTTTAGGTAAAATTTGTGAAATAATTGTTATTACAACTCTTTCGCTACTTGATGTTTTTTTCACGAATGGTCATTGAATTGCTGGAAATAATATGACTTTTTCTAAGGCATGCTAATTCAGACTTGGCATTGTATTGGTTTCCGAATTTTGCTCCATGAGCAGGCAGTACCAATTCTCCCCGCAATTCTCTGAGACTTTCACGCATAATTTTGAATGCGTGAATGAAAGCTTATGCATTGCAAAGTAAATATGGCTTGAGCTTATTGGTGTAATAAGTTGACGACAGTTATTTATGGCACGCTCCACGTATCAAATCATGGCGAGTTTTCCCTCGCATGTCGAGTTTCATGCGCTGTATATCGAGTTTACCCCGCTATATGTCGAGTTTACAGCGCTGCCTATCCAGTTTGAACTCTATGTGCCGAGTTCATAAATCATGTCCAGAATAAATCATGTCCAGAATAAATCATGCCGAGTTTTAAAAAACTGGACGTGATTTTTTTCAACATGTGCAAACTGGACATGATTTTTTTCTCAACATGAGCAAACTCGACATGATTTTGAAACTCGGCATGATTTTTCTGGACATGAGGAAAACTGGATATGATTTGTGTCAAACTCACCATATAGAGAGCAAAACTCGATGTATAGATGTCAAACTGGACAGATAGCGCTGTAAACTCGACATATAACGCTGCACACTCGACATATGGCGAGGAAAACTCGATACACAGCGCGTGAAACTCGACATGCGCGGGAAAACTCGCCATGATTTGATACGTGGAGCGTGCCATAGTTATTCGATAACAAGGGCTCCCACCACAACCATGACAATTGACCGACATTACCACAAAGGCAAAGCCTAGGCAAAATGACCAAAGTTCATGCAGTTGGAATTAATGGCCCGGATCAATGACAATAATAAGTACCACTATGCACAGTGTAATAACCAGAGTGACAGTTAGAGAGCTTGAGCCAAGCACATCTATCTAGCCAAGTAATATTTACAAATTGTATCGTGGTTTTGCTTTATGAACAGGATAAATTTCAGCCTGTGTTAGTTGAATTTCTGACTAACCATCGACTAGTAATAGTAACCCCTTTTCAAGCCTTGTAGGAAATGATAAGTAGGTCAACAAAGCTTGTGAACAACTACAGACTGAAGACAGAGACAAAACCCATTAGTGCATTTTCGAGGGTTGACAATCAGAAGACGTAACTCAGCACTGAAAGAAATAGTAAAGAATTTCTTTAATTCTGCTGTTCATAATTAAAAATTGTTCTTTGTTTACTAAAGTTTATATAATGTTTGCTTACAGTACCAAATATGAGCTTTATGAGATGTTGACATTTTGAGTAATGAATAGATTTGCTTAGTAGAAAATATTAAACATCACATTTCTCAAAAGCAGTATTACAGCAGAATATTTCTTTCAATGCTGAGTTACGTCCTTCTGATTGTCAACCCTCGTTATTATGTACGCTTGTGTGTCCGTCAAACGTATAGGTTATACACCACTAACTCACACAGTAGTCTATGGTGAAAATGGCAACTTTGAGCATGTTCTCATGGGGGAAATACAACAATACCACATAAAAGTACAAGCTAAAATTACCAAATAGCCAAATTTTCAACATTGTCTCAAATGCAACTTAGTTTGAGAAAAAATACCAGTCTACCATGTCAATCATGAAATTTCATCGCTTTCTTAATGTAACTAGTGCATTCTCAGACATTTTGAAGCATTTTTTTTCAGATGCCAAATTTTCAACATTGTCTCAAATGCAACTTAGTTTGAGAAAAAATACCAGTCTACCATGTCAATCACGAAATTTCATCGCTTTCTTAATGTAACTAGTGCATTCTCAGACATTTTGAAGCATTTTTTTTCAGATGCCATTTAAGAAAGTAGTCCACCCAAGATGTTTAATCCTTACGGCAGCCAGGTTAGTGGTGTGTACCTACATGCGCTATTGAGAATCATATCACAATGCAGACAACCCAGGTTGATAAGTTCTAAAAGATTGGTAACGAATGTCATGACTGTTCTGTAGTCTAGATCAATTTTCTAATCTTAAAACTAACATTATGCCTAAAGTAGTAAACTAAAGCCTAACGCATTAAAGGGGAGGGTTTTCCAAATGGAATTGTAGGCCCTATGTCCAAATAAAAATAATTTGCTTGGAGCACCTCTCCCTCACAATAATATTAGGCTAGAACTAGACTTAATTTATTTTTCAGTCCCATTGATGAGATCCCAAACTGATAGCTAGGCATGTCTCGCCATCTACTGTGCCAGGATGAATGTACTGTACTCCAGATGGATGCACAAATGAACATTTAGAAATATGGCCTAGATGTCTTGGCATCAAATGCATTGGGAAAAACACTTTTTGGTCAAAATTCAATTTGTATTTGTAGAAAACTTTAAAAAATTACTATTTAAAAAAAAATAAATAAGACTCAACTCTGTTTTTGGCGATACCAGTTCGGAGACTGAAAGTTGCCCAGCTGACACTTATTTGACACTCATTTCTGTTTATGTTTTTTCGATTTTTTTTTAAATGACCCTCTGAGGAGAAAATCCCCAGCTGGCAAACATCAGTAGTCCAATTTTTGCGATCGGGAGGGGGGAATGGCCTGTCAGCACTCATCGGCACTCGCAGTTCGACGATCTCCTGATGTGTAAATGCCTAGTCGGCACCAAACGGCAGTATGCCCAGTAGGCAGTTATCGGCACTCGTCTCTTATTCACTAAATGCTCAGCTAGTGACGGTCAATAATACTAGTGACAGGTTAGCGTTAAGATCTATAGGTTAACCATAATCCACATTGAGTATAATTTTTTCATGGTAAGATTTGCAGGTTCCATTTTTAGTTCAGCTCTGAATAATCTTTGGGCAGTGGGTCATAATTATAAAGTGCTAAGGTATAATAATAGGTCATTGGTCAAGTCATCTGGGGTCATTTGAGGTCATTTGTAAAACGTGTTTTAAAATGCACCTGCTTTGCATGTATTGCTTTTCCATGCCTCTTGGTCTGTATAACAACTTAGAAGTTAGGGAATTATGAGGCGGCGACGGCCACGAAATCACAAAGTTAGCCGTCGGCATTGGTTTAACACGTAAACGCGAAATCTTAATGAAAAATTATGAATTTTGTATATGTTGTCAAGAAATATTTTCTTATCCCAAAACCGTTGGAGCTGAAGAATCAACGCTACTGCAAACTTTATTTCTGAACTTTTATGCATGAATAACGGACGAGAATGAGATCGTATCATGGGAACATCCATGACCGACCTACATCACAGCGCCTTAATTGGTATGTGCTTTGTGTCTATATTGCTATAATCTATTTTGATTCGTTTGAGTAAATTGCTATATTGAAAGTGCCTTGGCTGCCATCGTCTGGAAATTATTTAAAATATGGATTCTGTACCAAAGCAAAATATTGTATTCTTTTTCTTTCCTTATGTTTCAGGTACATTCTGACTTTTCGTTGTGCACTAAGGTCAACAAAGTCTAACACCATCACGTGATGCATGGTTTTGGATGTTGTTACAACATGTTGAAAAATGATACCATTAAATCCAGTGAAAGGAAAATAAACGGTCAAAATGTGTGGGCACTTTAGAACGTAAATTAAACTGAACAGAGATCTTGTAGGTTCTACATGTGATTCAGTCTATTAACTGACCTGTGTTACCGACAACAATGTAAGACTATGTATCATCATATATCCGACTTGCTGGCTGGATGCGCGGGCACAACATCGTTTTTTGCTCAATCTTAATCTAGGTGCTGATGTAGCAAAAGAGATTTACCTTGCAACCGTTGAAGAGTAGCAAACCGAGGAACATGAAAAAATGCCAAGAGTACGAGGCTACAAATTGCTGGTAATACATTAAAAAGACTTCCCCAAATTGTATCCGTCCCGTGATGGCACTAAAGTCTACTAACCCTACTGAGCTTATGGGGGTACTTACATGTTAAAATGGAATTTTTTTTTAAAAACAAATTTGAACTGTAACAACTCACCATACGGTACACCAATACCAAATATGGTATCAAATGAAAAGGATGATAAGATCTAACATTGAATGTCTTCATTAAGATTTAAATTACATTCTGTATCAATTAGTTCCCAGGGATTTGGGCTATAAATTTGGGAAAATTTCCACCCCTAAAGAAGTAGCTTATTTACTATATTTTCTCACTTGAAATTAAACAATCACAGTTTGATTTGAACAGCAACAATACTAGACCATATTACGACGCATATATAATGTGTGGATATGACTCAGGCGCCAATTGATTACTTGTTTGCGTTATTTATAGTACACTTCAATAGATCTTTCTATAAATGAATTTTCCTAACTTCCTCCTTAGTACTTTTTGGGAAAATAACCTATCCCTTGAGCCGTTAAATGACAACCTCACATCACCAAAGTTTAAATTAGAGAAGAACCCAAAATTATATGTGAAAATATAAATTTTAACTCTAGAGCAATTTTTCAAAATGAAAAATTTCTTTTGAAAATTTATAGCAACGCGACACAATCATCACGCACTCATCAAGGAATCACCACTTCGTATCAAACAAAAATTACCACGGTGTTTTTGCAAACAAAGATGCTCTATATTTGTTCGACCCAATTCTACAACAAATATCCTTCAAGAATGCAAGGAAAGATTTGTACGAAAAAATCAGAAACATAAAACGCGAATCAATAAAGCTTAAAAACGGGAAGCTGTGGAATTCTCGATACAGAAACAATTCCAAAAATAGAAAATTCAAAAGTGCGAACAACAAAAAAAACAACAATAAAGAAAAACACGCAGGTATGTAAGACAAGTATTACTTCAAACACAAACCTGGGAAAATTCGTTTTCGTTTTGTGTTTAGCTTTTCGTATTTTTTGCTACTTTTTTTAAGTGTATTGTAGAGGGAAAGAAATCATTTCGCATTTCAATTGAACCCATATTGTATTGTTAAGTACATCATGTAAATGAACATCTATTCCCTGCGTTGAATTGATCGGCTTTTATAGCAGAGTAGCATACCTCCTTAAAGGCAACCGTTGCTCTGAGTTTACGGCATGATGGTACCGATTTCGACGGATGATTGTTTATATTATTATGCTTCATTTTAAATGGCGCTTTCAGCAGAGATGGCTATTTGCAGCAATAACCTTAACCTAAAATGGTCAATACCCATGGGGTGGGTGATTTTTCTTGTGGAATCACTGTGTGACAATAACACGTAGGGAAATGCAGAAAATTAACATTCTTATTTAGAACCAATAAATAGTCTATGGTGTTAAGGTCATGATGCGGTTCATTTTTCTGTGCGAAACCCGTTTGCTTTGCAAACGTCTACCCATGAAACGATTCCTATTATGTTAACTTCAGGAAAGCATGCGATGACCTAGGGTAGCGTAGAGATGCGTTGTAGAGACGCTCGTGTATAACGCGTGACTGACGCGCACCCGCCCACCAACGAACACAAGAGGGTTGTGGTATCACGGAAGTCTTGAAAGTAGTATCAGGGTCCTAAAGAAATAGGGATAGGACACTCGATCAAGGAGAATGGATGCGCATTGCCACACTGATCTCAGAAATCTGTCGCTTATAGTTCGCCAGTCGTGCGCGGCGCTATTACGCTACGTCATCCCCCGGTTTGCGTCATGAATACGTTATGCATTAATAACTTATGTAGCTATCGAATGGTGGCCGCTATTCAATATAGAGTTACAGGCCCCCAAGGAATTAGCAATGATTTATTCACTTGAGAAAGATTAAGTCATAAAATTAGCACATAAAAATATTATAAATTAGTCTAAGTAATATAATATAAAAAAAAACTGGTTTATGTGCATATGGTGTGTGTATGAAGCAAATAGAATGAACAGAAGATCTCAGAAGAAAACAGAAACGGAGATAGAAGCGTCTAGAACCTTAGCGAGTTCATTAGAAAAGTTCTGAGTTCAGGAGATCAACCCAAGGTAATAAAAGTCTGACCATAGGTGGCGCAATGCTGTATAATTACACAGTCAGTGAGAGTAGCTGCTATGAGATCCCACATATAGACAGTACATGTGGAATGGTGAGGCATTTCCAGACTTATGATGTAATTGACTATATTTTAGCACATGACTCATATAGAGAGGACCAGATACTTCTAGTATTGTTTGAGAGGAATATATTTAAAGCACCTGAGAGAGAAAGATGAGGCCCAGGAGTATCACAACATATTACCAAGGAGAGTTTAATACCATCGTGCTCCAGTTATTAGCAAGAGTTCCAGTGCAGTGACAGTAATCACAGTCTAGTACAAATATTCCCATATGTGGACATTGTCATAGTAGTCACAGCTTCAACAGTTTTCGTCCGATGTGTAGCCGTGTTCGGTCTCCGTATTTCGTGGCCTCTGAGTGTCCAAGGATAAAACAAGCTACAGCCACGTTGGATTTAGTAGTCGACCTCCGAGCTTCGGGAGTCTTAAGGAGCTGGTTTTCTTAAGGAAGGACAAGTCGTCCGTGACACGTTCCCACTACTGGAAAGTGACGTTTTTATGCTGCATAGTCGCCAGGACTCTTTGCAAATTCTACATCTTTGAGAGTAATCTTGTGAGCCCGCGTTCGCGGCACACACCAGGTAGTAAGTTATTAGTATTATTAACAAACTTTATTATGGATAAATCTTGATTATTGATTACCTAATTGCTGTTTGCTTGAGACTGATTTTGTAGACCACACAATTAAATAAATACTTTGTTTAAAATTTGTAATACAAGCTCACAGTGTATTGTCTAGTTGTTATTCTGGAGTTTGAATCCGTAGTTTTGAGAGGGTGGGTGGTTTTGGCCTTGGTAAAGGTGACCGTAACCTATCGATGCGAATCGTCTATGGGGCATTTGTACACCAGCTGTCATCCGCTGGTAGTATCGTCTCTGCAACGCATCTTACGATGTTTACTTGGAATACCAAATTGTCAATTTATAGCATTTACGGCATATGTCACACAGGAATCGTTATTTGTTTTCCTTTTCAAGGCTAAACACACAACAAAATTAAATACTGTTTATTACTTAACGAGATCCATCAATGAGCTTCAGTGTTTAAAAAAAATATTTTTGGGGGGGATGACTAAATTAGAGTAAGAATGTGAAAAAGATTGTTAATTATTGCCTAAACATGATTTGGGGATACAGAATTAGGGATTTTTATCTTTTACTCAAATAAACATTAATGAAACAAATTTTGATTGAAATCACCATAAGGTATTTATACAAAATCAAAAATCTTAAGAAGCGTGTTTGCTTGAATTCATGACATAACCAAAAGGTACCGACATTTTTTTTCTTAGAGTAAGAATAATGTAATAGTTTAAAAAGGAACAAACCAGAACACAAATGACGTCTTTCCTCCTCTGACAGGCCCAAACACTCTCTCGTCCGAATTGAAAGGAAGCCTGAAATATGGAGTTTTGGTCTTCAACTGTCTCAGGAACCGATACCGTTTTTACAAACGAAATAAACCTTTTCGTCCACACCGCCACGAAAGGAGTTTCGTTAAATGGACTTCATTGAATCTATTGAGTTATACTATAGAATTCAGCCTTAACATGTTAAGCCATAGACAGTATGATTATATACAAGTCTGATGTCGTGTATTTTCTTGCTTTAATTGTCACCAAGACCCTTGGAAATAAACCACACAAAGAACGGAAGAAAATTTTAGATCTTTTCATTTTCATGTGGCCCACAATTAAAGGCGTCTTAGGGCCGCCAGATCCTTGAAGGCAATGAACACACAAAACAAAAAATCATGTAGTTTTAGCTCATGAAATTTTATGTTAATTAAGTCATAACTTTTAAAACCACTGATGAAATCCTTGTAAAAAAACTTTCCAGACAATCTTATATATTTAACAATAATTTAAGCCAGAAAAATCATATATTCCAAATGCGGGTTGTTGGCTTAACGGAGCGGATTTTCGGCTGTAGATCTGTTCCTACACCCAGTCCCTGTAATTGTTGAGAGGTCTTGCATTAATCTACAAAGGGCCGTACGCTCCCTCACCAACTGACGCTGTCAAAGCAAACAATGGCCTGGGGGCAAATTTCTGAGTGGAGTGAAGTACAGCGATAACTGGCCTGGTTTCCTTGACATCTAGCATAGAACATCCTGTGAGTATAAACTACCTCATTTCTACTGTGCACCGTATTTGATTACTATAGGATATCATATTATCACACTAAGCAAGGATATGCCTAAGCACAATGTCATGGCAGCAAGGAACAAAGGTACATTATAATAATATACAATACTCCGAACTTTCTCGATCGAGTTTAATATTTCAAGATAAATATCAAACACCCCCTTCAATGTTCAAAGGTGCATTTCTTGTTCGAGCACCTTCCGTTTTGTTATTGGTTCTAAGAGTCTTATTTCCAATATTAAAGTTGATTCAAGTTTGTGTTGTGGGAAATGTTGAATTCCACTGTCGATCACGAAATACCTATTTGTTCCAAACAGTGTCCCAATTCTTCCTTTGTATTGAATTATAGAATCTTACACATTGTGCTTCACCCCAACCGTTAATCTACTGGGTATTTTATCACATTTAACTGTTTATTAAATGGAAAATAATTGAACTGCACTACATATGCTAGTATTAAAGCAAAATATCGATTTCTGTGTTATTTCGAAGAAGGAAATCTCTGCCTGGGTTTTTGCTTTTATGTCAAATACCGAGAACCGCGTCGAAGTTTTTAGCCCACCTACAACGGTTAAAGAATTAGGGCACGATTCAGCAGGACTTCTTCACGCAACATAATTCACGCGTTATTCAGTTGTAGTCGATGGAACCGGAGTATGGGCTCTTGGTCGGAATAGTACTTTTACACTGGCCTCAAATCCTGCCTGGGTTTTGGTTTTCTGTCAATAAGAGTGGCGCTTCCAAACTCTGCTTTGAGTTTTTGGTTTTCTGTCATACCGAGAGGCGATTTAAAAACCTCAAACTCCCTGTGCCCCCCCCGGAAGTTACGGCAGTTTAACGTGTTCATTGTTTAGGACGACGACAGCAACGAGTTTTAAAAGGAACAAACCAGAACACAAATGAAGTTGTTCCCTCGTGACCGGCCCAACCCTCTTCTCGTCCAAATTAGAAAGAAGCCTGAAAGATTGGAAGTTTGGCCTCTTCAACGGCTCTTAGACGAAACGTTTTTACAAACGAAATAAACTTTTTCGGCCACCCGCCACGAAAGAGTTTGTTTAAATGGACTGGCGTTGATCTATTGCTTTATTACTATAGAATTCCAGCTTAACATAGTTAAGCCATAGGACCAGTATTGAATTATATACAAGCATGATGTACGGTATTTTGCATTTCAGTTGTTCAACTAAGCCATTGAAATCAAACCACACAAAGAAATGAAGCAAACTTTTAGATCTTTTTCATTTCAGGTGGCCAAATTAAAGGAGCCTCTATAGGGCGCAGTATTCATTGAAGGGCAATGCACACACAAAACAAAAACATCATGTAGAATTCATGTAAAATTTAGGTTAATTAAGTATTAAAAATCCTAAACCACTTGATGCAATCCTTGTAAAAAAAACTTTTCCAAGAAGTCTTCTATATTAACAAATAATTTAAGCCAGAAAAATCCTATATATTCCAAAATGCGGGTTGTTGTTAACGGAGGCGACTTTCGGTTAGACGTTCCCTACAACACTCCTGTTCATTGTGGAGAGGTTTAGAGGTCTTGCATTATCTACAAAGGGCGTACTCCCTTCACAACTGACAGCTGTCAACGCAAACAATGGCTGGGGGCAAATTCTGAGTGACGTGAGTACAGCGATAACTGCTGTTTTCCTTAGACATCTAGCCATAGACATCAGTGAGTTAATAACTCCCATCATTTCTACTGTGCACCGTATTTGATTACTATAGGATATCATATTATCACACTAAGCAAGGATATGCCTAAGCACAATGTCATGGCAGCAAGGAACAAAGGTACATTATAATAATATACAATACTCCGAACTTTCTCGATCGAGTTTAATATTTCAAGATAAATATCAAACACCCCCTTCAATGTTCAAAGGTGCATTTCTTGTTCGAGCACCTTCCGTTTTGTTATTGGTTCTAAGAGTCTTATTTCCAATATTAAAGTTGATTCAAGTTTGTGTTGTGGGAAATGTTGAATTCCACTGTCGATCACGAAATACCTATTTGTTCCAAACAGTGTCCCAATTCTTCCTTTGTATTGAATTATAGAATCTTACACATTGTGCTTCACCCCAACCGTTAATCTACTGGGTATTTTATCACATTTAACTGTTTATTAAATGGAAAATAATTGAACTGCACTACATCTGCTAGAATTAAAGCAAAATATCGATTTCTTGTAGTTATTTTGAAAGAAAGGAAATCTCTGCCTGGGTTTTTCTTTCTGTCAATACCGAGAACCGGCGTAGAAGTTTTATAGCCCACCTAAAACGGGAAAGAATAGGGCAACCCCGATTCAGCGACCTCTTCACCACATTATTTCACGCGTGTATTCCGTTGTCGTCTATGGAACCCGTACTATGGCTCTTGGTGAATATACTTTATTAGAAACGAAACTGGCTTCAAATCTCTGCCTGGGTTTTGGGTTTCTGTCAATAAAGAGTGGCGGCTTCAAACCTCCTGCTTTGGTTTTTGGTTTCTTCATACCGAGAGGCGATTTAAACCTCAACTCCCTGTTTTGACCGGAAGTTTCACGCATTTTAACCGTGTTTCGAGTTGTTTGGACGACGCGCAACGATTTTAATGGGAAAAACCGTTTGAAACCAGCGAACAGACTGTGTAGAGTTTTAAGGCAGTGTCTTATAAGATTTACCGCTGTGAATATTTTAAATTACCGCTTAAAGAGTCTTACGGGAATAAAGCTCGTGCACATTATGTGTTCATGAGCTTTATTCTCTAAGACTACCTGAAGGCGGTAACAATATCATATGTGTTTATCATTATAACACACCGCCTCTTTCTTGACAGAAAACGAAAAAACCCGGGCTTCTTGTACAAATTCTTCAAAATAGCTACAGGAAGTCACTATTTGTTTAAAAAAAAACTGTCATGACGGTCTTTCATATTGAAAATTTCCTTTGAATCTACTTGGTTTTAAGAGATAATGCCATTTACGTAAGACAACTGTTTTGTTTTTCCATCCACTGTCTGTCAGTACACATTCAAATGCCTTCCCACGCTGTTGTAAGCAAGATGAATGTTGGTTGCCGCGTATTACAATTGGGCTCTCCAAGCATTGTTTCTAGATTTAAATTGTTTAAGCACGAGCCTTTATAGGAATTTAGATACCCGTATAATAACCTCCACATTCACCAGTTTTTTAACAATCCTGGTGTCCAGTGTGCTATGTTCCAAAAGGCAGATCAAAAAGGTTATTTCTACGGATCCTTATCATAATAGTTATACATTGGTCTGTTTTCTGAAATCCTAACAAGATTGATTTCAGTCGGTCTTTAGAGTAAACCTTGATAAAACTAACAGCTTTATTCATTTGTATAATAAAACTACATTTAAATAATTGTCAAGATTTTACGAAACGTAAAATGAGGGCGCAGTTCTGCTGCACTTATTTTCTGTGTACCTTTAGAATTCACAGAACTTCTAAAATAGTTGTCATGTTGCATACTGTATATTAGCCTCATTTTGAATTAAAAATATTTTTTATTTTCTCTAGTTTTACTTAGAGAGATGTCTCATAGGAATACTTAATTTCACATACAAGATAAAAGGCATTCCTTATGCTATTTTTGAGATGGTGACAGGT
>JAMKCH010043629.1:0-12480 GCA_023653785.1 Ophioderma brevispina | reverse complement strand
AGTGTGTGATTTTTGATATGCTTGCATAGAATTTGATGACCTAACACGAGACACACTCTTATGCAAAAAGATTATTCTTATACAGGCACACTTTTGATCATGTGTGATGGTGATTATGTGAAATACATATGCCATATATTTTTTTAGGGTACCAACACTTCATTAAAGCTTTAATGTGTCCCTACTCTTCACATTATAAAGACTTAGTTAACAAATAAGTAAAAGGTTATAATGACACGTGCAGTTATTGACATGACCCCCAGGCATCTCTACCGTACAGTAGTGGAGTAATGACTACTGTTGCTTGACACCATACAGTAGTGGAGTTATGATACTGGGAACCTTCTGGCTTGGTCATCATGGGACAGTAAACGGAGTTATGGTTACTGTATAGAGAGTTCGTCCCTATACTTGAGAGATGGAAGATATCTGGATCAGGATTTATTATGAGAGAGTGAAGTTTCCTCGACTGTGGAAGAGAGTATAAGTTCTTTACAGGGTATGGGAATGAGTAACCTATACCCACACAGAATGTTATATTGTCTATGGGCGACGACCTGGGGATGGTTGATTCCACACCAGATGTTATGGCTACTGCTTCACCAGACTGTGACTGGAGAGACGTGTATACTGAGTAATCGATGTTGGTTGCTAGAATAGAGTAGCAGTATTATGGAAGAAAGATGAGAAACCTAGTTTCTACGAATGTAGGCATCGTATTCGTCGTTAGATGGGTCGTGTTAAACTTATACCTTATATTATAGTAGCCGTGGAATATTGTGGTCTATTTAAATTAGTTGTTATATATGGTGTCTACGCAGAATAGGGTACACATCTGTGCTGCTAAAATGCTCCATTGCAGAACTGTGTTATAGGTGCACTGATAAAGTTACTTAGGATTGAGACATGGGCCCTATAATGCTGATTACCATGCTTTTTGGATATAGCTCCTTTCATTATGTTTCGCCAGATTGTTTATAGTTTGGATGTGTGTAATTTTGTGGCACCAAATTCCAAATTGTGATTACGCTGGGATTGTTTACCATTCCCTTGCCAGTTGCTATTGTGTTTTGGGCATGTGCAAAAAAGGAATATTGTTTTCATTAAACATAGGTTCTGCGGGATGAGAACCTTAAGTGTTTTGGAGATAGGTACAATGTATTAATTGAGCATTACCAAATTGCGTTTTAGGCATATCCAATCATTTGTGAGCGTTGAATGGTTGGTGCATGAAAATAGATGAACACGC
Organism: Ophioderma brevispina; assembly: GCA_023653785.1. NCBI lineage: Eukaryota > Metazoa > Echinodermata > Ophiuroidea > Amphilepidida > Ophiodermatidae > Ophioderma > Ophioderma brevispina. The sequence goes on along the minus strand of JAMKCH010043629.1, from coordinate 11,231 downwards.
TAGTATTTTACTGCCACACAAAACATTTCTGTGTTAAGTAATTTACCACTTTGCATTTTTTGCCAGATAGTTATTGATTGATATATCATATCTCTACCAGTCAACAGGGATGGAAGTATTAATGCCCATAAGCTTCCCATTTTGTAGTCTGGTTTGGAGCATAAGTTTGTATGGGCATGAGCATGGGTTATGTTAGGGTTAGTGTCTTATAGAGTCAGTGAAGTAAATACAGTGCACATGGTTATATAGTGAGCATTAATCTAAAAGCACATTCCTTGAGTACTTTGAGTGTATACCCATAAATGAAAGTATATTTGAGGCTTTACTATTACAGTCCGTGCTGTCCCGAGAGGTGCACCACGTGGAGCACTACCACAACGTGCTCCGCCCGCCTTCCTCCCGTTGTTAACGCCTTCCTACAGTCTATGACGCCTTCCTCCCTATACAGTATGGCGCCTCACTCTCATTGTTACCGCCTATCACCCTCCATCAGAGTATGAACCAGCTTTCAGTGTTATGGCCAAGAGTATAAATCAGCCTCCATCGAGAGCCAGCCTCCATCGATGATACTGTATTGTTAGCATTGGTGTGTAAATGGAAGCAGTACTAAATTATGTTAAGTGCACATCTGAGTCTGAATAACCAAAGATGTATTCAAGAGCAAGTGTAACCTACTGCAAATGTGCCTGGTGATTAAATGTATGCCAAGACAACCATATACTTTGTGTCCTATTCCGCCATTGATTAGTGGTAAAGAAGTGTATCTTGTCAAAGAATAGCAAGATGGTTCTGTCCCATCAAACGACCTAAAGTCTACCGCCGCATCCCAAGAGTATTATCTAATATTAGTGACGCATTGGGCCATTCCTGAGCGGGGAGCGAGAACGGAGTTGAAATATCCTGACAAATATAGTACCTCAAGTTCTCGTCAACCCCCGTGCGCGTCACAAGTGGTGTCAGGAGTGGGATGCTAAAATAATGACAAGTTACCACATAGAACAGGCATATATATATGAAAATAATGGCAGTGAATACTAATGATATTGTAGAATTTGATGGGTTATTCAATGAAGACACCGAAGACTGGGATGAGAGGAAGTCACAGGCTGAAATAATTGCTGATTTTGCTGATATTAACCAAGAAGTGCAGACGAGGGATTTAGAGGAAGATTTACGGAAGGCGGGCGAGGAGTTGAATGAAGCAGTCTCCCTTGCAAGACAGGAGCGACAAGAAGCCAAAGAGAACTCAAGAATAACAGAAGCTAGGATTACCGAAGTGAGCCAGTATATGGGAGATTCTATGAAGACCTTAACGGAGATGATGGTGAAGCAACAAGACCAAATGAATTTAATAATGCAATTGATCTGTAGGAATGATGATGATAAAGAAAAACCTGCAACGAGGCCGAACATCAATTTAAAGGGGGGCAGCTCTGAATTGAATATGGATGCGACCCAGTGTACGACAGTCGGCTACGTGCGAGATCGGCAGGACAAAGAAATTGAGTTCAGAGTAAGGCCCTCCCTTCATGTACATGATGATGAACCAATGGTAATAGTTGGGCCCAATGTAGGAAATGTAGTGAATCGACAGGGCACGTATAACGGCGTGGTGCAGTGGCAGCATGGGGAAGATGGTCCTCAGGCATCGCCGAGTGTCTTCAAGGATAATGAGTACAAGAGTACACCGGCAAGAGTCTCCAAGGAAAATGAGTACAGGAATACACCGGCAAGTGTCTTTAAGGAAAATGTGTGCAGTAGTGCGTCTCCGAGTGTCTTCAAGGACAATGAGTACATGAATACATCGGCGAATATGTCCAAGGAGAACGAATGTAGGAATACACCAGCGGCTGTCTTCAAGGACAATGAGTACATGAATACACGGGCAGGTGTCTTCAAGGAAAATGAGTACAGCGATGCATCGCCGAGTGTCTTCAAGGACAATGAGTACAGGCGTGATGGCCAACTTTCGGGAAAAGACTGGGGAGAAAGAGGTTATAGAAACGCCTCGTCAGCTAGTGAGGATGTAGGCAAAGGATCTAGAGGATCAAGACCAGAAATTACGGGAAGGAGCGATTCACCTTATAGCAGTAAAAGGTCAGCGCTGGGGCCCGCAGAAGTTTCAACCGTCATACCAAGTCCCTCTGGGGGCGGCGCCTCCTCATGTGACAACAGATTAAGATTACAGAGTCAAAACGGGAGTGATTATAGGCTACCTCCTACTGACCAATCAGCTAATATTAGTAGCTTGCAATCTCTGAGTACCCCTTCTTTGAATGAAAGGCGGAAACCGGCCACAAACAGTAGCCAGGGAAGAACCTGTCATAGATATCTGTGAGATTGATAAAATGCCAGCTCCCTAACCTCACTTCCACAGAAAAGAAAGCCAGCGGACCGCCACCTCCACCAAAAGTTAGTGACGCTGGACGGAACTGATATGCAAAACCATGGCCACATGAAAAGAGAACCACGACTACTGGGATCGGAAGAATTTGAGTGCTACTTTGGTACAAAGTTCCGGAAGGAGAAAGACCCTATCAAATTTAATGGTACTACGCCATGGGAAGATTTCCTGAATCAATTTCAATGACTTGCAAGGCGATTAATACAGGTGGAGTGATGAGGAAGCCACCTTTCACTTATTTGCGTGTTGTACTGGGAGGCATTGACAGTTCTAACTGTAAACGAGATAAGGCCAGAAGAAGAGATGAGCTACAAGGAACTCATAGAGGTGATGACCAAGAATGGGGACCAGGGATAGGGACAATGCGCAGAAAGCTACTTTTTAGAACTCACACCACAGTGTAACTTGTCCAATAAATAATTCATTTGTGGGTATGTACAGCTAGTCAGCCAATCAACAAGCTTTAAATCAGACACGCCCCCGTTGAATTTGATTGACTCATTGTATACTCATTCAAGCATGATAGAAAGCCTATTGGGAAACCAAAATTTAGAAAAAGTGTGGACTTTTATTGAAAAACCACTTTGACTTTTTTGTAGTTGAAATAGTTGTACTAATAGTAGTTACTTTCAAAAAATTGCACGCTCTCCTGGTTAGATGGACATCTTAACCAAAATATCACTTCCTGTTTGTGGTAACTGCAGAGTTGATTTACCATCCGTATCTGTTCACTGGTGGAACAAGCCATACATAGTGTATTTGCTTACGATTGTATGAAAAGGCTATGATAGGCCATGTTTTTAAAAACAGGCGCGGACACAATTATGATTTTGTAGTACCCGGTACTCACAAGGTCAAGAGGGTGAATTGACCTATGACTTGGTTTTATTTAGCTGTAATACTTGTAAGAAAGAAATAATATTATAATTAATAACTTATAATATCCTGCTTGTGAAAAAAAATCTATAGGCCTCAAAAATATTTAATACGTAGTATACAAATTCCAAGTGAATTGTTTGAATGTTTTCTTTGCATTTTGAAGAAAGCAGTAGTGTACGAGAGGGTCTGTGTATGCACAGGGCATTATTTCTTGATAGTACACTGACAAGTTACACTGTGCACACGGAGGAAACAGGGCCAAAAATGAGAGCCTATACCAACTAGGACAGGCTATAAGAAAGCTTACCACTCTTGCCCACCCAAAGACCGATAAGAAAGAAAGAGACAGAGTCGCCGGGAATGCTTCAAAAAGGCTATCGCAGACCCAGAAGTCCGCAAAGACGTCTTCCGAGCCAGGCCTGAGACTTTGAATGAGGCTATTAAAGTTGCGATGGAGACCGAGTCGTACTATCGCGCGGAGAGGTCTAGGACACGCAATAAGCCACACATTTATGCGAGACCAATGGACGTGGACGCAGGATGGAGTAAGCGAGTGTAAAGAGCTTGGCAGCGACTGGAAACACTTGAAGCCATGTGGGCTGACTCATTCAGACAGCTTACGACCGAATACTAGATACTCAGTCTATACCGTGACAGGGGTAGAAAAGACCCTGTGGAGTGTTATTCATGTGGTAAGCGTGGCCATATATCTAGAAATTGTTGGAGACAGGGAAACGAACGAGGGCCACCCAGCGGGCCGTGGGGGGGCCGAGGGTTAAAACCAGACAGAATGCTCCAAGAGCCAGTACAAGCCAAACAGACCAAGGCCCCAAGCCAGAACAGCGGAGGTGAAGGAGGAGACGACGCAAGAATAGATCCTACCCAGTACCAAGCTATGTCAGGGCTCTTCGTGCCCGTGGAGATACGGGGTGAGGGGTTACACATGCTCGTTGACACGGGCGCGACCCGAACTGTACTTTCATCAACTGTGTATTCCCTCATCCCAGAACACAAAAGGCCAAGACGCTCACCAATGGAAGGAGTCATCAGACAAGCTAATGAGAGTACAGTTGGAATTTTGGGAGCAACTTGGGTTGACCTAAGGGTTGGACCCGTCACCCATGCCGTTAACATTGTAGTTGCTGATATTCGCCATCAGGGACTCTTAGGTATGGACTTCTTGTTAGCAACCGGAGGAGTATTTGATTTGAGCCGGCTAGAATTGAGATTGAACGGAGAGAGGGTACGGTGCAAGGCGGCTGATGATAGTTATTTCTGCACCAGGGTTGTCTCCGTTAATACTGTTGAAGTACCGCCCGGCCACGAAATTATAGTAGAAGCCACACCTACTAAGCCACGTTCAACAAGTGAACTTGGGTTGATAGAACCTATTGAGAATGGAATACCCCGATCCAGAGGTATTGGAGTGGCACGAGCCGTAGTTCCAGCAGAGACAAAGTATTTGTACGCCTCCTGAATGCACAGCAGAGACCCCATACAATTAAGAAGGGAACGGCATTGGCGACGTTGACACATATCCTATATACAGCAAGATGTTCAAGAAATTAATGTAGTGGATATCGACATTGTCCAGGGAGATGCGTGCAACGGGGAGCCTACCAGAACATTTGCAGGAACTCTATGAAAGAAGTGCCGAGGAACTCGACCCAATGGAACAGGCAGAAGTTAGATCCTTGCTCTTGAATTATCAGGACGTACGTATTCTCCCAAGGCGACCACGACCTTGGTCGCACTAATCTAGTTAAGCACAGTATTGACACGGGATCGGCGCATCCAATTCGCCAACCGCTTCGACGTTTACCGCTCGGGCAGAGAGATGAAGTAGAAAGGCAAGTAAAGGACTTGAATGAAAGAGGGGCAATAGAGCCCTCTGATAGCCATGGTCGAGCCCAGTGGTTCTGGTGGCGAAGAAAGACGGGAGTAGACGCCTCTGCATTGATTATCGAAGGGTTAATGCCGTTACCGTTACCCTCGGATCGACGACACTCTAGACGCGCTGTCCGGAACACGATGGTTTTGCACCCTGGACCTTGCAGCAGGCTACTGGCAGGTCGAGATGGACGATGACGCACGCCAAAAGTCAGCTTTTGCCACCAATAGTGGGCTTTACGCATGGAATGTCATGCCATTCGGGCTGTGTAATGCCCCTGCGACTTTGAGCAACTTATGGAGAGGGTTTTGGCCGGATTGCATTGGAAAATATTGCTTGTATATCTGGACGACGTGATTGTCTATGGAAACACTGCGAGCGAAACTATGAACGTCTGGAGCAGATTTAGGTCTGCGGGCCTTAAATTGAAACCCGCCAAGTGCAGCCTATTTCGTTCAAAAGTTGAGTACCTGGGCCACGTTGTGTCGGCTGAAGGAATCCATACAGACCCATCAAAGATTGAGGCAGTCAAAGAGTGGCCAACGCCCCGCACCCAGACGCAAGTACGGAGTTTTGTGGGCCTGGCCTCATATTATAGGCGCTTCATCAAGGGCTTCTCAGAAATAGCCAGGCCACTATTACGACTGACAGAGAAGAGGGTGGTCTTTGAATGGTAGATGAGTGTGAAAACGCGTTCCAGACGCTGAAGACGGCTCTGATCTCAGCACCTATACTGGCATATCCAAATCCAGAAGGCCAGTTTATCGTAGACACAGACGCAAGTGCGTTTGCTATTGGAGCGTTTCTGTCACAGATCCAGGATGGAGAGGAACGTGTCGTCGCATATGCAAGTAAATCCCTCTCCCAAGCAGAACGTAACTATTGCGTCACTCGCCGTGAGCTTTTGGCAGTAGTGGTGTTCCTGAAAAAGTTCAAGCACTACCTGTGGGGAAGACGAGTAAAAGTTCGTACGGACCATGGATCGTTACGCTGGCTCTGCAACTTTCGTAACCCAGAAGGGCAGTTGGCCCGATGGCTAGAAGTACTGAGTAGTTACGACCTTGAGTTGGAATACAGAGCAGGGCGACGGCATCAGAACGCCGACGGATTGTCCAGGATCCCGTGTCGACAGTGTGGAAGAATGGAAGGAGGATCTGCACGACTAGAACAGAATGGAAGTGACCGCTCCAGAAAGGAACAGCGACACCGGCTGAATGCCATAAAGTAAATAAGTCGCAGAAGCAAAGAAATGAACTTCGAGTGACTCAAGAAGGGCAGAATGAAGCAGAAAGGATATTAAGAGAGAGAAACGACTCGGAAGATGCACAGACCCCAATGCGTGAACCATCATCGGAAGCAACGGTAGAAAGTCAGTCAAATGGAAGAACGATAGCGAGCTAGTTAGGTCAGATAATATGAAGCTGAAGAGCGTCAACAGACGAATGATCGGAAAGAAAGTAAATCAAGGAGTGCAAGTGAACACTTCAAAGTGAGAGAATGGTTGCTAAAAACGCTCTGAAGTGGTCTTCAAGAGATTCATCGGGACAAACGCCCAATGTATTAGAAGCAAAGAAAGACTCTGAGAATCTGAGTGTTAATGTACCACCCTTGGCTCGTATTGCTACTGTTGAGCCTGTGTATAGTCTCGACCAAGTTCGTAAAGCACAAAGAGAAGATCCTACTATGGCTCCGTTGATCACTCGACTAGAAACTAGCGCTGAACGACCACCGTATGAGGATATGTCTTGGGGGCCGCCAGCCCTGAAAGTATACTGGGCGCAATGGCCACTACTGGCGCTTAGGGACGGAGTATTGTGTAGGAAATGGGAGAGCAACGAGGGAAACACCACAAATGGCTAGTGATACTTCCAACTACAATGAGACACAGTGTCCTCCAGGAACTCCATGGCTCAAATACCGCGGGACACATGGGCGAAAAGAAGACGCTCCTCAAAGTTCGACAACGTCATTACTGGTCGGGGATGGCCGTTGATGTGAAGAATCATGTTAGACAGTGTATTGACTGTGCACGACGTAAAGGGCCGCCGCAGAAGCGGAGAACAAGACTGAGACAACTAAGAGTAGGTGGACCTCTCGAGAGAGTGGCCATAGACGTATTGGGCCCCTTTCCGGAGTCAGACTCTGGCAATTGTTACGTGCTAGTGCTAGGTGATTACTTCACGAAGTGGATGGAAACATACGCCATCCCTGACCAGACGGCGGAGACAGTGGCTACAAAGATCTTCGAAGAGTTTGTGTGCCGTTTTGGTGTTCCCCTAGAGCTGCACTCGGACCAAGGCAGAAATTTTGAGGCTCGGGTTTTCCAAGAACTATGTAGAATCCTGGGGATTAACAAGACCAGAACAACTCCATATAACCCCAAATCCGACGGATTGGTCGAGCGTTATAATAAGACCATTGTCAACTCAGTTTCTCTCATGATGGAGCCCGTTCGGAACCAGCGTGATTGGGATAAGTACCTCCCACATGTGGGATTTGCCTATCGGTCTTGTGTACAGGAATCTACCGGTCAGAGCCCAAACGCTATGATGTTGGGAAAAGAGGTATACCTGCCAGTCGATCTGACTGTGGAGAGTCCACCAGATGAACCTGAATGTGAATCGTGTTATGTTGGGGAGTTGAGAGAAAGAATCCGTGAAATTCATGAGAGGGCTCGGCAAGCTCTCAAGCAAAGTGCCGCAAGACAGAAGAGAAACTACGACCGACGAGCTGTTGGCGGTGCGTTCAAAGTAGGCCAATTCGTTTGGCTTCTCCAAAAACACAGGAAGCCTGGGCTATCTAAAAAACTATCTCTGCCATGGGACGGACCCTATCTAGTCATTTCAGTGATGGCGGATGTTGTGTATCGTATTCAGAAGACCCCGAGAAGAGAAGCCATCATGTAACAGCGAAGAAACTGAGTGCTCTGCAACCCTGCCCGTTGCTTCTGGGACTTCAACTCAACAGGATGACATAGAGAACATTGAATCCAATTGCGACTCAGGCCGAGTGGAATGTAAGATGAACATTGTGCCACCACAGCCTGCGGGCAATGTGGAGGAAGAAACCCCAGGTGAAGAGCAACGTTCTACTGATCGGCATGAAGTGCCGCAAAGAGCTCAAAGAGAGCAAGTACCATTAAAGGAACAGAAAGTTGACCTTGGGGTACGCCGTTCGTCGAGATTGCGACGGAAACCAGCCCGGTTTCGTTAATTTACACACATCTACCAAGATTTAATTTAGAGTACTAACAAGACTAACTTCCATTGTAATAAGGATCGTATCAATAAGGGGTATCTAATGAGGTTCATGAACTGGTATTAATTTTTGTCTTTTTTTCTGTTCATCCATCAGCCCTGAGAGAGTTCTTCATCTGATTTGGGATCCGCCTATCTTGCCGGAATGAGACGTTCAAGAGACTCCTCCCGAAGTTCATCGGGAGAACGCAGGAAAGAATCTTGTGATTGGAAAAGGGGAGGTAGTAGCAAGCACTCGAAGAAAGGAAAGAAGGAAAAGCCCCGAGACAAAGGAGAGAGCTTGTGGGCGAAACTACATGACCCCCCATCAGAAGCAGAGGCATGCACCCGTACGGGGAATTACATTTATCTCGAGGGCGCCATGGGAGTCCGGAAGGGTGCCATCCGAACATGGTTGAAGCCGAGTTATCCAATGGAAATTGAATGCGTAAGAGGCCAACCGGGGAATTTTGTGATCGACTTTGTCACGCCTGAGGAAGCCAAGGAGGCCGAAAGGAGGATGAAAGGGGCAAAATTAGAGGGCAAGAGGGTTACCCTCACCGCTCACTGCAGGGATACCCCGGCCATGACTCCACTGATCCCCACTCCACTCCCCGGAACTTCCCCCTGGATAGGGCGGGGAAGAGGCGGCATATTGGCTGCAACGGCCTGTACAATAGGGGACTATAGGATCCCCAAGAAACCGGCAGCGCAAGGTGCCCCCGGAGCCCAAAACGTTATCGAGAGTCGACAGCAGATGGAAGAGAGAGAAAAAGAAAGAGCTAGGAAGGAGGAAGAAGAGTGGCAGAAGTTAAGGGAACAAAAGAGGGCGGAGGCGGATCGTAAATTCCAGCAGATGGAGGAAGAACGTCAGGCAGAGTGGAAGAAGCAGATGGAGAAACACAAGGTGGAAGTCAGTACTCTTGTGCAGGCTCAACTTAAAGAGACCCAACAAACGAAAGATCAGATGGAGAAAGAGATGAGAGAGAGAGTTATACAAGAAGAATCAAAGCGATTGGAAGAGGAGATACGGCAGAGGCTGATCCATGAAGAGTTTACCAGGATTCAAGAAGGAGTAGTGGAGCGTATTCGCCAGGAAAGAGAGAGAATTCAACAGAGTATTGAAGAGAGAGAGGACGCGGGGACATCGGAACAATCTCCAAAGGTAGTGGCTGCAGAACAACAACTTGAGGAGGACGCCAACTGCGCTGGGCCCACGTCGACCGGCGCCCAAGGGCCAGACAACGCCGAGCCGGTAGAACTCCAACCACAGGGGGCCCCAGATATGGTGGGTTCTCCAGGGCCAGACTCAAAAGTATGTGATGATTTAACAGCTGACGATTGGGCTGCTGCTGTGGGGACGCCTACAGTGATGCCCGCGGATGATAGTGCACCAACAGACGTAGTTGCCGAGACCCCCTCCCTATTCTCTGATACTACTGAACAATCTCTCGAGAGCGACGCCACTAAGAAAATAAAAGACACTGATCAGAAAGGATCTAGTGGCAAAAAGGTGAAAAAGGTTCACAAGCCTAAAAAGAAGTCGAAGAAAACAAAGAGCTTGGCTGCTGGGGTCTCCTTACCAGAACTTTCGTGTGAGATTGTCACACCATTCAAGAGAGGTAGTGCCATATCAGGAAGACGCCCGTATGAGATCTACCGCCCCCTTGAAGAGCTTAAATTTGCTGAGTATGGTGTCGACAAGGAGGGGCGTGCTATAAGAAAGGAGACCACCATTGTTTATGAGCAGGTGCTTTTGGATTAGAAGGTGATGAACCACATATGGAACTGTATGGTGATGCAACTGTAACTGGTATATGGTATTAGGGCTCTACAAATTTTGTTTGTTGTTTTCGGCCTGATCTTTGACGCGGACGTCAAGGGCCTGGCGGGCGGCTGTGTAACAAAATTTAGTTGTGCGCCTTTAATTTTAGAGAGAATCTAGGCCGCGCGATTGGGGGCGCCCTGTTTGTTTCATGCACGGCGTGATCCATCCAGCCGGGCATACAGTCCGTGCTGCCTTCCCCGATAGGTAGGGCTGAGTTTATTTTGTCTGAGAAAATAAAGTTGTTTAATGTTTTCCTGATAAAAATTTGTGTTGTTTATATGATGGATCACAGTAAGTATAGTTGAACGCTGTACCGTGGATGCCGTGAGTATGTAATTTAGGTGCTTGGGATATTTTTGTGATAAAATACACAGCTGCCTGCCGGACCATTCACTCGCTTCGAAGTCAGACTGATACGGTAATGTACACACAAACCAGATTAATTGTTGTTTAAAATTACTGCAGGGTTTTAGCGTCAAATCTTGGTAATTTCATGTGAGCCCAAGTGTTTTGTACTTGAAAAGTTATTTAAAGTATGTGAATCTCAGGAAGTAAGTTAGTTTTCGGGATGAAATCTCGCGTATGTGCGTTCAACAGCTCCCCTCATCTTGAAGAGCAGGTCATGTGGTTTTAATTGTGGAATGGTATACGGCCAAATTTGCTTGATTGCGTTGTTTAGAAATATCGCCAAATCTGCGAAATTTAGAGTTGCTGTGATGTTCCTTGTCTTTTTCTGCACAAAATAGGCCGTTTGTTTTGATTAACCATGTTAGTTGTAGTGTTAGAAACACGAGACAGAAAATTGGCCTCGCGTATTGCAAAATTTCCATGCACGGCCATTTTACGTATTAAGTATAGGGCTTCTTGTTGTTGTCCATGTCAGTATGTTTAGAACATGGGTCGCGCTTAGTCTACGGGAGTGCAGAGAGCCGTACATGCATATGTAATTACCGCCTTGTGCATGTGGCAGTGGCGTGCGTGCTTATTGCTGTG